>JAXCGZ010008038.1:0-5000 GCA_037179515.1 Halocaridina rubra
CATACATACACACACATACATACATACATACATACATACATACATATATACATACATACATACATACACACACACACACACACACACACACACACACACACACATGAGGAGGAACTATCAGAAAGGAGATTACATCAAAATGAATGAGCTTTTTGCAGTTATTGACTGGAGAACCTTATTTTACAACAAATCTGTACAAGAAATGTATGACATCTTTTGTGAGAAATATGGGAAGATAGTAGATTGCTGCATACCTGTCACCAAAGTAGGTGTAATTCATGCCAGAGAGAAATGGTTCGATAATGGGTGTAAAAGAGCTAAGGAGTGGAGAGACAAATGCTGGAAAAGGTATAGGAGGAGAAAAAACATAAATGCCTGGCAAACCTACAAAAGAGCAAGAAATGACTACCTAAGTAAAAGGAGAGAGGCAGAGAAAGATTATGAGAGGGACATCACCAGGAAGGCTAAAGAAAATCCCAAGCTTTTCCACAGCTTTATCAGAGGAAAACTGAAGGTAAAAGAACAGGTTTTAAGGCTAAAGAGAGCGGATGGAAGCATCACTGAGACGGACGAAGAGATCTGCAAAGAATTGAACAAGGAGTTTCAGTCAGTATTTACAGTAGAAAATACCCCACCCCCTCAGATTGCAGGGATAGAAGCTCAAGGGCCGGTATTAGAGAACATCAACCTTACAGCCACAGAGGTATGCAAAGCGCTGATGGATTTAGATGTTCATAAAGCTACAGGTCCTGATGACATATCCCCTCGTGTGCTTAAAAAATGCGCAAACACAATATCAGTGGCACTAAGTATCATATTTAAGGAGTCATTGGAGTCGGGGGAGATTCCAAGATGCTGGAAACAAGCAAATGTGATACCTATCTTCAAAAAGGGAAGGAGGGATACGGCTCTGAACTATAGACCAGTTTCCTTGACCAGCATAGTTTGCAAACTTATGGAGAAACTACTAAGGAAACATATCTCTCTTCACTTGGAATCCTTCAACTTTTTGTCAGTGAGGCAACATGGCTTCAGAGAAGGAAGATCAACAGTAACAAACTTATTAGAATTTTATGATGAGGTAAGCCAAATCTTACAGGAAAGAGAGGGCTGGGCAGATTGCATATTCCTAGACTTCCAGAAAGCGTTTGACACTGTTCCACATGGAAGACTTATTAAGAAGCTGCAATCAATGGCTAGAATAGGTGGAAATGTCTTGGAATGGATAAAAACTTACTTAGAAGGAAGGGAACAGAGGGTTAGAGTAAGACACTCAGTGTCTGAATGGAGAAGAGTTAGTAGTGGAGTCCCACAGGGTTCAGTTTTAGGGCCACTTTTGTTCCTTGTATATGTAAATGACCTACCAGAGTCTGTAAATTCATTCATGAATATGTTTGCAGATGATGCAAAGATTGTGAAGAAAGTAAAAAACGAGAACAATGGTAGAGAACTTCAGGAGGATCTAAATAATCTGCATGAGTGGTCAGAAAAGTGGCTAATGAAATTCAATACCTCAAAATGTAAGGTAATGAGAATGGGTACAAGTGCAAGAAGGCCCAAGCTTGACTACTCGGTGGCTGGAGTACAACTTCAAGAGACAGAAAATGAGAGAGATCTAGGAGTAAACATACTGGCAGATTTGTCTCCAGAAATACATATAAATGGCGTAGTAAGGGCAGCATATGCATTCTTATCAAATGTAAGGGTAGCCTTCAGGCACATGGACAAGGAAATGTTCAGAAATATTTATGTAACCTATGTGAGGCCAAAACTCGAATATGCAGCCCCCTTTTGGAATCCGCACTTGAAAAAGCACATAGCTAAGCTTGAAAAAGTTCAAAGACATGCCACGAAACTGGTGCCAGAAATACGCAATCTCGGTTATGATGAGAGGCTGAGGGAATTAGACTTGCCATCACTCGAAGCTAGAAGAGTAAGGGGGGATATGGTGACAGTCTTTAAATTCCTTCATGGTTATGATAGAGTGGATAGGGATCGATATTTCGATATGGCTGGCTCTAGAACTAGAGGTCATAGTTTGAAGCTTCGGAAGAAAACTTGTTTGCAGGATGTAAGGAAATACTTTTTCAGTGTAAGAGTAGTTGATAATTGGAATTCGCTAAGCGAGGAGGTAGTTAATGCTACCTCAATCCATAGTTTTAAGGACAGGTATGATAAGTATCACTAAGTCTAAAAATGGAACCGATCAGGAGACGGGAAGATACGAGCTTTGGGCTCTTTCCCGTAAACACAATTAGGTAATCACAATTAGGTAATCACACATATATATATATATATATATATATATATATATATATATATATATATATATATATATATATATATATATATATATATATATATATATATATATATATATATATATATATATATATATATATATATATATATATATATATATATATATATATATATATATATATATATATATATATATATATATATATTTATATATATATATATACACACACACACACGAGCCCTGTTATCCCATTATAAGGAAGAATCAAAGCAAAATACCTTGGCTTATTGCGGGAAATAGGAGGGGACTCCAGTTCCCTCACTCCACCTTATTTAGTCGACTTTTACGACACGCAAGGGTACACAGAGGAAGTATTCTTGCTCCCTCCCTCAAGGGGATGATGATAATAATAATAATAATAATAATAATAATAATAATAAAATTAACCTAATTATATATATATATATATATATATATATATATATATATATATATATATATATATATATATATATATATATATATATATATATATATATATATATATATATATATATATATATATATATATATATATATATATATAAACCGGATCTAGACATATCATATATAATTTATGTATGAATGTACGTGTACACATATATTTATGCACGTACGAACGAATTCCTTTTTGTAAAAATATGTAGCATTAATGCATTTATGCATGAGCATTTTAATGCATTAGTATGTACTCGTATGAGTAGCAATGAAATATAAACAGACTTCACCAATACATGAAATAATGGACAGTACTCACATTCTTCCGTTTAGGAAGTACATCAACGAGGGCCTATTCTGAAAATTAACAAACAGCCGTATCAGACAGAGAGCTAATAGCAGACATGATTATTATTATTATTATTATTATTATTATTATTATTATTATTATTATTATTATTATTATTATTATTATTATTAATAGTATTATTATTAACGAAGAGGTCGATTGCTTTGCAAGAAATAGTTCAAGTTATTTACAAATATGTCAAAAAGGTACCGGGGGGGGGGTGACGAAAACCGTTACAAACCGAATCAAGTCCCTTCAAGTCGCCCCACTTCTGTTTGTGTGAATAATAATAATAATAATAATAATAATAATAATAATAATAATAATAATAATAATAATAATAATAATAATAGTATGTCTTCATGTAACTATAACCATGTGTATATATAGATGTAGGACTGAAATATACACACACATACATCCATACATATAAGCTGGAAAGCGTTGAAAGGCATGCCAGGAAACTGATTCAAAAAATGCGCAGTCTCAGTTATGAGAGGATTAAGTAATTACCGACTCAATTGAGGCTTGAGGGGGGGGGGGAAATAACGGTGACGGTCTTTAAATTCCTTCATGGTTATGATAGAGTGGATAGGGATCGATATTTTGATATGGCTGGCTCTAGAACTAGAGGTCATAGTTTGAAGCTTGGTAAGAAAACTTCTTTGCAGGATGTAAGGAAATACTTTTTCAGTGTAAGAGTAGTTGATAATTGGAATTGGCTAAGCGAGGAGGTAGTTAATGCTATCTCAATCCATAGTTTTAAGGACAGGTATGATAAGTATCACTAAGTATAAAATGGAACCGATCAGGAGACGGGAAGATACGAGCTTTGGGCTCTTTCCCATAAACACAATTAGGTAATCACACACACACACACACACACTAAGGTAATGAGAATGGGTACAAGTGCAAGAAGGCCCAAGCTTGACTACTCGGTGGCTGGAGTACAACTTCAAGAGACAGAAAATGAGAGAGATCTAGGAGTAAACATACTGGCAGATTTGTCTCCAGAAATACATATAAATGGCGTAGTAAGGGCAGCATATGCATTCTTATCAAATGTAAGGGTAGCCTTCAGGCACATGGACAAGGAAATGTTCAGAAATATTTATGTAACCTATGTGAGGCCAAAACTCGAATATGCAGCCCCCTTTTGGAATCCGCACTTGAAAAAGCACATAGCTAAGCTTGAAAAAGTTCAAAGACATGCCACGAAACTGGTGCCAGAAATACGCAATCTCGGTTATGATGAGAGGCTGAGGGAATTAGACTTGCCATCACTCGAAGCTAGAAGAGTAAGGGGGGATATGGTGACAGTCTTTAAATTCCTTCATGGTTATGATAGAGTGGATAGGGATCGATATTTCGATATGGCTGGCTCTAGAACTAGAGGTCATAGTTTGAAGCTTCGTAAGAAAACTTGTTTGCAGGATGTAAGGAAATACTTTTTCAGTGTAAGAGTAGTTGATAATTGGAATTCGCTAAGCGAGGAGGTAGTTAATGCTATCTCAATCCATAGTTTTAAGGACAGGTATGATAAGTATCACTAAGTCTAAAAATGGAACCGATCAGGAGACGGGAAGATACGAGCTTTGGGCTCTTTCCCGTAAACACAATTAGGTAATCACAATTAGGTAATCACACACACACACACACACGTCCTTCATGGTTATGATAGAGTGGATAGGGATCGATATTTTGATATGACTGGCTCTAGAACTAGAGGTCATAGTTTGAAGCTTCGTAAGAAAACTTCTTTGCAGGATGTAAGGAAATACTTTTTCAGTGTAAGAGTACTTGATGATTGGAATTCGCTAAACGAGGAAATAGTTAATGCTAACTCAATCCCCAGGTTTAAGAACAAGTATAAGTATCACTGAGTACAAAATGGAACCGACTTGGAGACGG
>JAXCGZ010008038.1:12500-63185 GCA_037179515.1 Halocaridina rubra
CACAGAAGGTTAAAAGGAATCCAACCTTATAGCTTATATCTGCTATACTTAGGAATGAACGCATTCTAACTGAATGCCACTATGTTCATATTACAGATTCCCCAACCTCACTCGTGGCTTCATTTTAGCATTTAATTCAATTCCCAATCTCATTCGGGCCATGAAATATTTAATTAGGCACATTACATATGTGAAAACATGAATCATTTTTTTTTTACCCTGACCGGGACTCGAACCTAGGACTTATGATTACTAAGTCAAGGCGCTACCACTACACCACAGAAGGTTAAAAGGAATCCAACCTTATAGCTTATATCTGCTATACTTAGGAATGAACGCATTCTAACTGAATGCCACAATGTTCGTATTACAGATTCCCCAACCTCACTCGTGGCTTCATTTTAGCATTTAATTCAATTCCCAATCTCATTCGGGCCATGAAATAATCAATTAGGCACATTACATATGTGAAAACATGAATCATTTTTTTTTTTTACCCCGACCGGGACTCGAACCTAGGACTTATGATTACTAAGTCAAGGCGCTACCACTACACCACAGAAGGTTAAAAGGAATCCAACCTTATAGCTTATATCTGCTATACTTAGGAATGAACGCATTCTAACTGAATGCCACTATGTTCATATTACAGATTCCCCAACCTCACTCGTGGCTTCATTTTAGCATTTAATTCAATTCCCAATCTCATTCGGGCCATGAAATAATCAATTAGGCACATTACATATGTGAAAACATGAATCATTTTTTTTTTTAACCCCGACCGGGACTCGAACCTGGTACTTATGATTACTAAGTCAAAGCGCTACCACTACACCACAGAAGGTTAAAAGGAATCCAACCTTATAGCTTATATCTGCTATACTTAGGAATGAACGCATATGTAATGTGCCTAATTGATTATTTCATGGCCCGAATGAGATTGGGAAGTGAATTAAATGCTAAAATGAAGCCACGAGTGAGGTTGGGGAATCTGTAATATGAACATAGTGGCATTCAGTTAGAATGCGTTCATTCCTAAGTATAGCTGATATAAGCTATAAGGTTGGATTCCTTTTAACCTTCTGTGGTGTAGTGGTAGCGCCTTGACTTAGTAATCATAAGTCCTAGGTTCGAGTCCCGGTCGGGGTAAAAAAAAAAAAATGATTCATGTTTTCACATATGTAATGTGCCTAATTGATTATTTCATGGCCCGAATGAGATTGGGAATTGAATTAAATGCTAAAAGGAAGCCACGAGTGAGGTTGGGAATCTGTAAAGATAAATGAAAGTATTTTCCACCTACATTTATCGTACTAAGAAAACTTCAGCGAATTTGACTATCTACACATATTTATAGTCTGTACAATTACACGGTTTTAAACACAGGAACTTTTAAATTATTAATAATATACATTACATGGCACACTGGAACAGTAACAAAAAAAAAAATTATCCTGTACAAGAGGTGAAACACCAAATTAAAAAAAAAAAATAAATTCTACAATATTTGCATGAAAAAACTACATATCACATATTTGTAATAATTTTTTCCCTCAAACATTTGTCAAGAGAAAATACAAAAATATTCACTTGTTTTGAATAATGCCACTCGTATTCTTTCTTTACCAAGGACAACTGAATAATCTGCCCATAACTTTCACTATGTTCAGTGCATCAGTTTACAAGACTACTAACTTACTTTTCTAATGATGACAAAACAAGGAATAGTTTCTCTCTATATCTTAATCTTATTTTTATTTTTCACAGCTTTAGACCAATTCAAACATTTATAATTGTTAGGAAACTTTTCTCAATTCCCAAGTGTTCAACAGGATTTTACATTAAAAGACCATTCTTATACTGGATATAGGACAAATATCACATCTAATAAATATACAGTACTTTTTTTAAACACAAAAAGTTAAAAGTTATGAAAGCTGATATAACTATTTCATGAAGACCACACAAAAAATTTAATCTTGCAGCTCCCAGATTATAATATCAGGCTGAGGAAAAAGACTTCTGATTCATACCGTTATTATATTCATAAGAATAGTCAGTGCAAAACTAATAACTGTTCTGGGAACTGTCCTGGGGTCCATTTTAGAAAGTGAATGTAAACTTTAATGAAATGTGGAATATAATATGTTAAAGTTTAAAAAAAGATGGTGAATATTTATAACTTAAAAGACTGATGCCTTCAGAGCTTCTAATAAAAATATACAGACAAGAAGAAATGCAGAGAGGTTTGTATCCACATGTTAAAACTGTTTGATTACTAAGGAATACAACAAGAAAAACCATGGTACAGGCTTCTTTTTTTACACGAGTATAGGTTCACAGAAGGCATGTGTAATTAAAATTTTGCGTAATATAAATTGTATATTTTCATAAGGAGTAATGTTGATAGGAATGGTTACGTTCCACAAGCGTGTATTAACACACAATACCAAAAAAATAAGCTAGTTAAACACATTTCACAAGTACAGTACATAAGCAAGCTGAAATACGTGTGTAAACTAAAAATAAACAAACATTAAAGATATACAGATAAATAAAAAAATAAATTAACTCACTCCATATAGGGTGGACAACAGGCATATTGGGACGTGTGTGTTGGCGGTGAGCAGTTGACGTAAGTGGAAGGAGAGGGAGCAGCAGGGAATGGGAGAGCTGACCCATGGTCGTGGTGTATGCTTCTTAGATACGCGCTATTCTTGTAATTTTAATTTTTTATTATCATTGATGACACACGTTATTCCAATTTCGCATATTATAAACACGTGTAAAAAAAGAAGAGTGTACTACTTCGAGTTTGTAGAATCATACATCTTTGATTTTTACTTCACTTAAAGACACAATACAAAAAACTTTTACATCTTTGGTTGAATAAAGATTAGTACATAACATAAATAAGCACCATAAACTTGGGTTACCCACATGACTCTACTTATTTTTTATATTTAGAATGATAAGCCCACACTTCATTTTATACTCTCTTTAATATCACAAAATATAGTCGAGCAAGAATTACCATCATAATGTTTCATAGTTGCATTAGACTTCATAATGCCCTTGGATTAATCTAGTTGATTAAAGAATAACAATCTGCTTGAATACATGTTCAAAATGTGGATATCACATTTCCTTAACATAAACTGAAGGGTTTTTGATGATAAAATTGTCTCGCTTACTTTGATATGTCAGTGGACAGGTTCTCTATGCAATTAAACTTATTTACAATGCTTTAACCAAAACTTTCCATTGCCTTGGCTATTTTATATATTTTATCTAAAATAGTAGTTTTCAAAATTAAAACTCTCCACAATTACTATGCAGAGAACAACAACACTGAGAGGAAATACTTAACTTTCTGCCCCAAAACACTTTGCCAACACTCGAACCATTCTCTGAATATATTTCGTTAAAAATCCCTTTTGTTATCTTGAAATAAATAGAAGCAATTTTGAAATGAGGCCTTCCAAATATTTTTGGCAAAGCTCCAAACGGGCTCTGATTTTATATGGGAAAACATATTCTTTTACTTAACAATGAGTTTTTTTTTTACTTGATCAGTACCAGAATGTAAAAAAAAATTAAAATGTTCACAAGGTAATATATGGCAATGATTAGATATTTGGCTTTCCAAATGTTAGCTATTGAGTAATATGAAATAATATATAGATGTCATGATAGGGTGTGAGTACTGGCAATGCTTTTGCCAATTAAGTTTTTGCTCTGTTTATGTAAATTATGCTAGATTCGGGGGGGAAAGAAAAATAGAAAAAGAGAAAAATATATTCCTATGGTAATGGAGGAAAGATTCTACTGTGTAAGCCCTGCAAATAACAGAAGGCTACTGAAAAGAATAGTGGAGCACAAGGTAGTAAAAATTCTAGTTCTAAAAATTCTCTTTTTGTTGCAACTGATGTAATAGATAAAAAGGGTAGATTACAGTGAAGTCCTGCTTCCTAACTTAATTTGATACAGGTGTGGCCCCCTTGCTAGCTTTAGAAGGATGTGGCATGAAACATGACACTATATCCTGCTGACTCTTCACAGGCAGGCTACAGCTGTAACTAAAGTTAGGTAGTGAGGTTCATTCATACTCCATGTCCTCGCCTTCCACATCATTCGCTATACAGCAAATCAAGAACTTCTGAGTAGTAAGGATGACCAACTTCTCACACCCTTCCATTTCAAACACCTTCTGCAAATACAGTGTATGGGGTGAAACTTCTATCACCCTCACTACCAGGATTTACATATATATTTACGGATTTCCAGTAAGCTCTTCCTTCCCTCCAATATTTACAAGACTTATGATTAAAATATAAAAAAAAAAATTTATAAAACAAAAAATATATCCATTTCATTGCCAAGTTAAGCCTTAAGTATCCTGCAACTAAACTGGTAATTTTACAAAGATGAAGCACTCCTATCACTTAAAAAATAAACATGAATTAAATTATTTAGTAACACCCTCTATGAACACCATTAAGTGCATATAAATCTGAGAACATCTGTTTTGTCATAACATACTGTAGATGTAAAGTTCACTGGTCAATAATCATTTTAACTTTTTTTTTCAAAAATTTACAAAATTAGGTATACAGTACATTAGAGTTCGATGACAGAAATTCCATTCTGAGAATGGGTTACGGAAGAGAAACTAAAACTAATACCAGTGGATCACACTGAAGAATGACTAGGTTGGACCTACGTGCTGTACATCTTATGCCTAGTGGTTCATACAGTTAAGGATTAATGCCTTTACATAGCACCAACTATCTTAATTACAAGGCTTTAGTAGTATTTAAACTACATATCATATATTTGGGATCCTTGTGTGATTTACAAGATCTGAAGTATTACAAATTTATAATTAATCAGCTTCAGAGTATATCTTTGGGTAAGGTTTAAGATACCACATGCATCCTAATGCGGGGAGGGGGGGAGAAAAAAAAAAAAAAACAATAAAGCCATCAGGGCCAGAGATCAGACATTCTGCATTTGTCAGGATGCTTTCTCCGCATGTGGTTCTGCAAAATAAATTTTCTAGTGAATGACGCTGGGCATACTTTACACTGGAACGGTCTCTCCCCTGTGTGAAGAATGACGTGACGTTTGAGATCGGTAGACCAACCGAAGCGTCTATTACAAAAACAGCAAACATACCTTCGGGCTTCGTATTTCACCATGTCCAGCTTTTCTTTTTTGCCCCGTATTTTCGCATCGTGCTTCGCGCCTGCTTCTTTATCACTTTCAGTAGATGCAGAGTTAGAGGAGTTTGACAAGAAGTTTGTACTGCTTGTTATATTTGACCCTCCTTCCAAAAGTTCATCTTCCATTGTGACAGCACACAAACTCAGGGGGTCCATAATTTCATCTTCAATGTCTTCTTTGAAATCGGCAATGACCATTTTTTTTTCTTCATCTTCATCATTCTCATCGTCATCTCCGTATTCTTTTTCTGAATTTTCATCTCTACCTTCTCCAAGCATTTTATCACTCAGTGCTTCAATATCCCTAAATTCAATGCCATTAAAGTTTTTGATGGTTTCTGGTATCTTGGTTAATTTAGAACTTTGATTAGAAGTATCTTTTGGTTGCAGTAAGTATAACTTGACAACCTGGGATGCAGGAGCCGAGGACGAGGATGAAGGAGTAGTTGAGGAGCCACTAGTGGCTAAAGAATTTGATGATGAGCTATTACTATTTATGGGTGACAGCCTCTTACTTAAGTCTACCTGAGGAACAATAGTCAGAATATCGGGCATTTTGCTAGTCTCGCGTAGAGAGGTCGTTCGACTGCCTTCCATCTGCGGCAATATTGTGATATTGTTGACGGAAGGATTACTTATAGGATAGATACTCGTGGAGCTGGTCGTATTGGTTGCAGAATCAAGAGTCGTGGGTATGGAAGAAACGATCCGCAGTGCCAGATTTGAATTTATCATGACTAGCCCATCTTTTTCAACCATGCTGTCACCAGGATTTGCTATGCTATTTGAAGGAGCTTGCGAGGAAGCTTCCATTCTGACTGAAGGTTGACTTACTTTTGATAATAAAGGAGAATTAACGGAAGGTGCATTCTCAACCGGAATAATCGTGATATGGTTAGCAGTTGCAGAAGCGGCTTTACTTGTTGTCAGAATTGGCATACCTGACAATCCCAACGCCGAACTTGAAGAGAACACCGGCTGTGATGAAAGAGACTGAGTTGATACCAAAGGCTGCGATGAGATTAAAGCTTGCTGAGTTGCTAAACTACCAGAGGTTGTTATTGGTTGAATATGAACCTGATGCTTTGAACTCTTTGATCTTACTGTAATGCTAGGAAACGGAGGAGTTTGAGGAGTCACTTTTACAGTATCTACGAGAGAACTTGGCGGCAAGGTTACCTGAGGGAGAGGAGAAGGGGAAGAAGCAGAACTGATTCCCATCTTTACATTCGGCTGAGGGCTAACTTGTGCTGAGCGATTGATCCCTGTTTTTTGGGTTGGCATCTTTGGAAGGATACTGATAAATCTGTCCGTTTTTGCAGAACTAGAGGCCTGTAGTTTATGCTTTAATCTTGGTATAGGTATCTTCAATATGACATCTCCATTGCTAGCAATACAATTATCCTTTCTTAATAATGGAAGAGGTGCTAGGCGGTCTGTGTCAGCATTATCTACCCTGGCTGTACAATCTCCCAGTGAAGAGGCTGTAGACACTGATAAACTTGAAGAGAGAATGGAAGGTGCAGATGAGGTAATGAGAAGTGGATATGATGCTGGAACTAAAGGTTGGCTTAACGTATCTTCATACACTGATGTCCTCTCTGATTTATCTAAAATTTCTTGAGCTTTGGAAAGGAAGAGGCTCAATGATGGTTTATCCCAAGGCACAATGAGATCTTGCAGGAGTATTGGGGGAACGCAGGTATCTCTTGAGCGAGCGCCATGGAGACCAAAATGCCAAAAGAGGGACCTGACAGTGCAAAACTGCATTGGGCATTCAGGACACTTCAGAGGTGTTTTAATGGCTGAAAAAGAGCAAAGAAACATCAAAACATAAAGTACAGATGTATAACTTTTACAATACAAACACTTACACTAATCTGTAAAAGGAATAGGAGGGAACCTAAACTGATGGAAATACAGATGAAATTTACTCAAATATTTTTATGATTTATAATATCTGAATCGACTGGAGCCAGACATATGGTATATGAGAACCAGAAAGCTGGGATGTAAGCATTTAAATATGATAAATAATTTATATTCCTCTTTATCAAAGGTTATTAAAAAAGAATCAACAAATATAAAGGAATAATATTTTTCTTAGTTGAATGAACTATATTTATAAGGGTTTATATTTTCTCTTTACTTCAATATATCCTACTTGCTATGTCTTATGACTCTCAAAGTTGGGACAAAAGTCATAATGAGCTATGTGGGAGGGTGTAAAATTCCTTTAAAGAAATATAAATTGCCAAATATGGTAAGACAAAGCACATGTGAGCTGCTTATTCAACTTGATCTTTATACATATAGACTTTCAATCTAGGAAACTATTTTTACCAGCTATCTAATTTGAAAGTTCTGCAGGGGGAAATATCTTTGACTGCCTTCTGTAAAATTATTTTGCAAAACCTCAAACAGAGAAAAACAAAAATAAAAACAAGATAAATCTTTTAAGAGCAAACTCTACTGTCTGGAATCTAGATAATAATAAGCATCAATATGAATTTTATTATTTCAGATTAGTGCTAGAGAAATGTATAGGTTTTTTAAGCTAATAAGCTAGTAAAAAACATCCTCTTCTATATGAATATTTGAAAAAACAATTCTAAATTTTGGTACATTCCCAATACCTGAAATTTTTTTTCAGCTACTGAAATTTGATTATGTTCACAAAAGACAACCATGTCCTGTATGAAGCAGAATGCATCCTTTAAGTATTCTGTAAGCAGTAAAGATCTGAGGAATTAAATTTTATATAAATTTTTCATTACAAATATTTATAACACAAAGCAAATCCTGTGGGCTTACATGATATTATGATGGCAGAAAATTTAAAAAATAAAAATACTGCAGGCAAAAAACTCCTAACTATTTACGAAAAGTATTTATTTTAAAATTTATTTTTAATGATTGTGACACCAGAACGGGCCAAAAAATAATAAAATAAAACAGCCCTCATCAGGTCTGGGCACGAAGAATACATAAAATAAAGAGAAACAGAAATGGAGAGTGTAATGACTTGTCAGATGTGAAGGGATAATATGAGGTGTGTAACGAATATCCAAGAATATTCAGTGTTGATGTAGGCATAGAAAAAGAACCGTAACTGAAGGAAGACTTAACATCGAACTGTCCTGGGCATAATATGCTGTATCCCTTTAATTTAAGCAGTGTCCAAAACTCTCGTATAAGAACAGATAGTGACAAGGTCTACCACATTCCACCATTCTTTTCCTCCTCTACCCAAAAAAAAAGAAAATTTACAGAGAATGAGCATAAGGACTACAATACAAATCAACCCAGCTTTAAATGGCATACATGGTATCTTAGATATATATATATATATATATATATATATATATATATATATATATATATATATATATATATATATATATATATATATATATATATATATATATATATACACCTTGTTCCTTTTTTCCGCGTTTTTTTTATCCACGAAATTACAATCTTCTTCTTCGTCTACATCTTTTCCCACTTTTATGTGGGGTCGATGTTTCTGGCCAGTTTTCTCCATTTGTTTCTGTCCCATACCTCATCACCCAACAAACCTTTAGACCTCAGGTCGTCATTGATGCAATCCATTCACCTATGCTTTAGTCTCCCTCTCCTTCTCCTACCCTGTATATCCATTTCCATCACCCTCTTCCCAACATACTGTTCATCCCTCCTAACGACATGACCATACCATCTTAGTCTATTTTCTTGTATCGTATCTGATATTTCTCTAACTTCTGAGGTACCTCTAATTACCTCGTTTCTGATCTTATCGCTTCTTGTCACCCCACACATCCATCTCAACATCCTCATCTCTGCCACATCCAGTTTTTTCTCTTGTGCCTTCTTTATTACCCATGGCTCTGCTCCATACATCATCGCAGGTCTCACAACTGTCTTATGCACTTTATCCCTCAACTTAATCCCTATTCTCCTGTCGCACAGTACCCCCAGACACTTTCTTTCAGTTCTTCCATCCCGCTTGTATTCTGTGGGTTATTGCGAAATTGCAATAATGCCTAACACCCCCAAAAAAATCATAGTAAAGAAATATGAAATTTGCAAATAAAGCCCATGCCAAAAAAATTTTTTTTTTTTTCATTTTAGTAAAAAATTGACCTCCTCTGAGCCATTTTTCCGTCATCTTCCTCCTCTCCTAGCGCTTAATGCGATCGGATATTACGAAGAAAATTGAAAAAAGCATTAAGAACAAACAGCAAACATATTTTCAATATAATATCGTCAGGGAAATAGCGTGTGAGGGTGTATCAGCTGATACGATAGTAGCAAAACGTTTGGCGAGAGAGGTTCGTTCTCCTCTTCTATCACTTAATGCGATCGGATATCATAAAGAAAATTTTAAAAAAGCATTACGAACCAACAGAAAACATATATTCAATATAATATCGTCAGGGAAATAGCATGTGAGGGTGCATCAGCTAATAAGGAAGTGTGACAAAACATATGCACCTTCGTCCTCACCGCCACCATCAGTGTTGCCAGAATAGATGAATGAGAGAAATGATAAATATCAAAAATATACATGTAAGCTGGTAAGTTATTTCAAGTATCTTAAAGATGAAGTACATTTTTATTTAAATTACAGTATGTACTACCATCTTGTAATTAATATATATCCTAAAATGTAACATACATTTGAAAATAAAAACATCCGCTTTATCTGGTAACCCTGGCCACCATGCACCTCCCAGTGTAAGCCTGTTGCCAACGGCATAAGAGTGCATTAATTTGTTTACTGTACAGTAAATCTGTATATCTTTTATATTGTACACTATTTGCATGTTAATATAAATAACTACAGGTCTTTCTGCTTTGTTATATACAGTGATCTTTCGCTCTAATCGCGTTTCTTCCCTCGCGAATTCACTGTATTGTGTATTAAAATATTAAAAAAATAAAAATTTTCAGTATTTTCATTTCTTTATTGAAAAAAAAAAATTTCATTATTTAATTGATAAAAAAAATTTATTTCCCAGCCTACGAATAATAAAACAGTAAGAAATTGTAAAAAAAACATAAATTTGAACATGTAACTCAGCGTTTCGGAAAACGCAAAGGGTCGCACCTACGTGAGCTAGCATATATTAAAATTTCCAGTAGTTTCAAGATTTTATTGATAAAAAAATGTATTTCTTAGCCTAAAAATAATAAAACAGTAAAAAATAGTAAAAACATAAATACTAACAGTATTGCACCAAGTAAAATACGATACCGGTATCAGCGTTTCGGAAAATGAAAAGGGTCGCACCTACTTAAGCTAGTACATATTGAAATTTTCATTATTTTATTGATAAAACAAGTATTTCCTAGCTTAAGAGTAATAAAACAGTAAAAAACATAAATTTAGATATATAACTCAGTATTGCATCATGTGAAATACTGTCCGATAGCGTACAATGTATTGGGGTCGCACCTACGTGAGCTAGCATATATATTAAAATTTCCAGTAGTTTCATGATTTTATTGATAAAAAAAAAAATTTATTTCTTAGCCTAAGAATAATAAAACAGTAAAAAATAGTAAAAAACCTAAATACTAACAGTACTGCACCATGTAAAATACGATACCGGTATCAGCGTTTCGAACAAAGGCTCGCACCTACGTGAGATAGTTCATGGAATGCTATTGGCTGAAAGAGTGAGAGATCTGTATCATGAGGTCTGATTGGCTTTTTCACTGAAGTTTGGTTCTCCCATCATCTTCCATTTTCTCGCCTCACTCGTTCAGTCTAACTCACGTGTGCGCCGTTCAAGTTGTGCTTCTTAATACGTTTTGCTTGTGATTTTTTTACTCGCGTATTTCAACCTTTGCAATGCCTCCCAAGCATCCTTCATCTTCTAAGGCTTCTGGTAGTGAGCCTAAGCGGCAAAGGAAGATGTTAACCATAACAGATAAGGTGAAACTCTTAGATATGCTGAAAGAAGGAAAAAGGTTTACGGATGTCGGCCGCTATTTTGGCCTCAATGAATAACAGCCGTAAAGCTGTTATTGGCTGTGGAATAATTTCCTCTTCAGTCTACAAACGTCATTACCACCTCATTCATGGTAAGTTTATCTATCACGTACATATAAATTTACGTTGCATGCTGTTATTTATAAAGTAAAGGGTGGTTTTATAACAGTGCAGGGAGGGTTTATACAGTAAACGTAAAAATAATTGTAAAATACCTATGTACATGAGTATGTCATGTCATTACCACCTCATTCACAGTAAGTTTATCTATCACTTTCATATAAATTTACGCTTGCATGCTGTTATTCATGAAGTAAAGGGTGGTTTGTTAACAGTACAGGGAGGGTTTATACAGTTTATACGTAAAAATAAATTAAAATATCTATGTACATATAGGGTGATCCTACTTCGCGAAAATTCCTCTATCGCACCAGGTCCCGGAACCTAACCTTCGCGATAAAAGAAGGATCACTGTATATATATATATATATATATATATATATATATATATATATATATATATATATATATATATATATATATATATATATATATATAAAAATAATTTGTCCCAAAAAATCCGCGATGCACTGAATTCGAGATAGGTGAACCGCAAAATAGCGAGGGATTACTGTATATATATATATAGGAAGTCCTCATATAACGTCAGAGTTCCGTTCCTGACAGGTGACTCTAGTCGAAAATCGATGTAAGTTGGAACTCACTTAGATTCAAACCTGGGACCCTATAATTTTTTTTTTTTTTTTCAAGGGGGGACCCTACGTTCCATATGATTCTTGAAAAATTACTAAAACTCATCTTAAAGCTATTATCAAACTTTAATATTAACATAATATACAGGTACTGTACAGTATACATGTGATCTACAGTATAATAAAAGAACACATACATAAAAATATCTATACTATATTACACTGCAATACCTGTACTGTGTTACTGTATAGTACAAAACTGTAAATAGTACCTGTACAGTATACTGTACTCATGTGGTGTGCTTACATAGGGAGGGAAAGACTTGCTCATCAGGAGAAAATTTGCTATGTCAGCTGCTGATGAGACTGGGGCAGGCAGGTGAGTCTGGAAAGGCAAAAGAACAATCAATACATAATCTATAGAAAACAAAACTATACGATATAAAACACACTTATAAAAAAAAAATTTTACACTGGTATCATATTTTTTATCAAGTTAATGGTTTCCTTTATTTTTTTTTTTTAAATACAGTGTTTCATACTGAAAAATTATTTTGAATTTAAAAAGAAAAATACAGGTCTATAGTTTTTCTTTTTACCCATTCTCCTTTTTTAAATATTGGTACCACATCTGCCAATTTCCACTCCTTGAGTACCAATCCAAATTTTATTAAATTACAGAATAGTGCAGTTAGTGGACAACTAAGCTCTGCCTTGCACTTCTTTAATACTCTAGCATAAATTTCATCAGGTCCCGGAGATTTGAGGCTTTAATTTATCTATTTCTTTTATTCTATCCTCCCTTGTAATATTTATGGTACTAAGTATATTATTGGGACAGTCTGTGTATATGTATTCTACCTCAAGAATATATTCCAAGTTTTCATTGGTAAATACAGATAAGAAATATTAATTTAAACATGCACACATCTCTTTATCAAAATCTGTAAAATGACCGTTAGCTATCCAACTGGTCCAACTTTATGAATATATAATAATGAAAAAAAAATTAAAAAAAAAAATTATTTAGCAGCAGCCTTTGTCAAAAAATCAACGTCGTAATATATATGTGATTACCTAATTGTGTTTACGGGAAAGAGCCCAAAGCTCGTATCTTCCCGTCTCCTGATCGGTTCCATTTTATACTTAGTGATACTTATCATACCTGTCCTTAAAACTATGGATTGAGATAGCATTAACTACCTCCTCGCTTAGCCAATTCCAATTATCAACTACTCTTACACTGAAAAAGTATTTCCTTACATCCTGCAAAGAAGTTTTCTTACGAAGCTTCAAACTATGACCTCTAGTTCTAGAGCCAGCCATATCAAAATATCGATCCCTATCAACTCTATCATAACCATGAAGGAATTTAAAGACTGTCACCATATCCCCCCTCACTCTTCTAGCTTCGAGTGATGGTAAGTCTAATTCCTTCAGCCTCTCATCATAACTGAGATTGCGTATTTCTGGCACCAGTTTCGTGGCATGTCTTTGAACTTTTTCAAGGTTAGCTATGTGCTTTTTCAAGTGCGGATTCCAAAAGGGGGCTGCATATTCGAGTTTTGGCCCCACATAGGTTACATAAATATTTCTGAACATTTCCTTGTCCATGTGCCTGAAGGCTACCCTTACATTTGATAAGAATGCATATGCTGCCCTTACTATGCCATTTATATGTATTTCTGGAGACAAATCTGCCAGTATGTTTACTCCTAGATCTCTCTCATTTTCTGTCTCTTGAAGTTGTACTTCAGCCACCGAGTAGTCAAGCTTGGGCCTTCTTGCACTTGTACCCATTCTCATTACCTTACATTTTGAAGTATTGAATTTCATTAGCCACTTTTCTGACCACTCATGCAGATTATTTAGATCCTCCTGAAGTTCTCTACCATTGTTCTCGTTTTTTACTTTCTACACAATCTTTGCATCATCTGCAAACATATTCATGAATGAATTTACAGACTCTGGTAGGTCATTTACATATACAAGGAACAAAAGTGGCCCTAAAACTGAACCCTGTGGAACTCCACTACTAACTCTTCTCCATTCAGACACTGAGTGTCTTACTCTAACCCTCTGTTCCCTTCCTTCTAAGTAAGTTTTTATCCATTCCAAAACATTTCCACCTATTCTAGCCATTGATAGCAGCTTCCTAATAAGTCTCCCATGTGGAACAGTGTCAAACGCTTTCTGGAAGTCTAGGAATATGCAATCTGCCCAGCCCTCTCTTTCCTGTAAGATTTGGCTTACCTCATCATAAAATTCTAATAAGTTTGTTACTGTTGATCTACCTTCTCTGAAGCCATGTTGCCTCACTGACAAAAAGTTGAAGGATTCCAAGTGAAGAGAGATATGTTTCCTTAGTAGTTTCTCCATAACTTTGCAAACTATGCTGGTCAAGGAAACTGGTCTATAGTTCAGAGCCGTATCCCTCCTTCCCTTTTTGAAGATAGGTATCACATTTTGCTTGTTTCCAGCATCTTGGAATCTCCCCCGACTCCAGTGACTCCTTAAATATGATACTTAGTGCCACTGATATTGTTTGCGCATTTTTTAAGCACATGAGGGGATATATCATCAGGACCTGTAGCTTTATGAACATCTAAATCCATCAGCGCTTTGCATACCTCTGTGGCTGTAAGGTTGATGTTCTCTAATACCGGCCCTTGAGCTTCTATCACTGCAATCTGAGGGGGTGGGGTATTTTCTACTGTAAATACTGACTGAAACTCCTTGTTCAATTCTTTGCAGATCTCTTCATCCGTCTCAGTGATGCTTCCATCCGCTCTCTTTAGCCTTAAAACCTGTTCTTTTACCTTCAGTTTTCCTCTGATAAAGCTATGGAAAAGCTTGGGATTTTCTTTAGCTTTCCTGGTGATGTCCCTCTCATAGTCTCTCTCTGCCTCTCTCCTTTTACTTAGGTAGTCATTTCTTGCTCTTTTGTAGGTTTGCCAGGCATTTATGTTTTTTCTCCTCCTATACCTTTTCCAGCATTTGTCTCTCCACTCCTTAGCTCTTTTACACCCATTATCGAACCATTTCTCTCTGGCATGAATTACACCTACTTTGGTGACAGGTATGCAGCAATCTACTATCTTCCCATATTTCTCACAAAAGATGTCATACATTTCTTGTACAGATTTGTTGTAAAATAAGGTTCTCCAGTCAATAACTGCAAAAAGCTCATTCATTTTGATGTAATCTCCTTTCGGATAGTTCCTCCTCATGTCCTCAGTGCCTCTACTCTCAGGAAGAATATCTTCAATGATATACTCCATCAACAACACACAGTGGTCACTCTTTCCAATGGGTGGTTCATACTCAATTTTTTCAATATCCAACACACTATCTGTGAACACTAGATCAAGTAGTGATGGTTCATCTCCACCCCTGGCCCTTGTTGGTTCCATTACATGTTGGTGTAGGAAATTCCCTTGTACGCATCTAGGAATCTTGCCCCGAATGAGTCCTCACCACTGTGTGGGTCAAGATTTATCCAATCTATCTCTTTATGATTAAAGTCTCCCATAATCAAAATCCTACATTTTCTCTCCCGTGCCATGTTAACAACTGAGTTTATGACTTCAATAGTACCTATATGACTTTCCTCATAAACTTCAAGCCTATTTTGGTTCCTTGGTGGGTTGTATACAACAGTTATTATAATGCTCTCTGACCCAGTATTTATGCGAGCAACAAGAAATTCCTTGAACTCACTTTCTATAGCCAAGTTTATTTCTTCGACAAGAATCCTTTTACTTATGAGCAGTGCTATCCCTCCACCAGTCCTCTCAGATCTTTCAACCCTTAGTATTCTGAAGCCCTTAGGAAAAACTGTGACACTGTTTATGTCCTCACTCAACTTAGTCTCTGTAATTGCTACTATATCTGCCTTACTGTTGTGAATCCTATCTTTTAATTCTACTGCCTTACCAGCTAATCCATCAGCATTTGTGTATAACAATCTTAATGAGGCCCCATCCCCTGATCTTCTGTCATTCTGGATCTTCTGGAAGAACTCTGTAATGAAAATTTGTCTTCTCTTCTTCATTTCTTTCATCATTTAACCTTCTTGCCTCTTGCAACAAGTTTTTGATCTTTCCCATCTCTTCCTGTGTTCTGTATCGTCTAATGAACACTTCTTTGAATTCTTGAAGGTCTTTTAGACTTTTTTTTCTAAGAAAAAGCCCATTAAGTAAAACAACGAATATATATATATATATATATATATATATATATATATATATATATATATATATATATATATATATATATATATATATATATATATATATATAAGTACTTATTAATAAGTACTTTATATATATATATATATATATATATATATATATATATATATATATATATATATATATATATATTTTTGTTGTTTTATTTAATGGGCTTTTCCTTCCATTTTAGACTGTATGTTAACAGTTCAGTGTTATTAATATATATATATATATATATATATATATATATATATATATATATATATATATATATATATATATATATAAAATGCAAGTGGCATATTTCATCACATAGTTACTCACACATGCAAACATATGGGTTTAAGCATGCATTCCTAATTACTGCCACGCTATATATTGTTTTCCCCTTTTAAGTTTTTAACTGTAATAATTATTAGCACTTTCAAAAGAAGTGCTAAGGAATTGCATGGAATGTAACAATTAGGAATGTTGTGAAGGGAACAGACTAGGTGTAACTATAGAAAGCATCCAAAAAAATGGCAATTTATTTTTTTACATGCACATAAAGCTGCTGCATAAAGACTGGCTTAAAACAAAAAAAAAGGCTTACCTGGAGGACGAGAGTTAATTTTGATTAGGGGCGGAATTTGCTTCTTAGGTTTATGAAGGTTTAATGGCTGTATGTCCTCTTCTTCTACTGACTTCTCCTCTAAAGGAAGATCACCGGTCCCTTTGTTACAATTCTCTTCAACATCCACTGTCGTCTCCTCTATGGTTTTTTCATTTTCATTTTGCTCTTCTGCGTATAACATAACATTTTAAAGTAATTCTTTTAATACACATTTGTAAAACTTAAATAAACAATATACAAGACTTTTCCATAATATTATATTTGCCATACAGAAATTTTGTTTTAACAATAACTAATATGGATTATAAGACTCATCTGGCAGGAAATCACAAAGTATTATTCCTTCTCCCCAGCTTCAGGGTAAATATAATAATAAATACTTAGAGACAGGAAGACAGTGTTAACTTCAATAATGGGAAAAGAAACCCACAGTAAAGTAACGTGTTTAATGATTAATTACACAACATCAAGCTTTTGCTTTCAAATACAGGCATTTTCAGGAGACTGATGTACTTTGCTCCTACTGTAGTAATTGAGATATGAATTGCCAAACTCCTGTTACATTATCCCACAATCATTTTATAACACAATGGAGGAATTCAAGAGATGAATTTGTCTTCCAGTGATAATCGGTTTTTCATTATTGACTCCCTTTCCAACTGAGGGCTATGACGGTGCCTACTTGCACAAAACTTAGGTTTTGCACATATGATCGTAACCTTGAGTGAATGCCCTTTCTAACCTCAGACCGTGGCAGGCTGCGAACCCTTGAGCCAACGAATCAGAGTCGCGAGTGCCACCACTCTTCCACGGTGACCACCTGAATTTGTCACCCCCTAATTAGGAATATTCCTTTTAGTCTGTCGTATGAAAGTACTGTCTATAAGAAATACTAAATAAGTCTAATACTCTTTCATTTACTTCCCTTACCACTTGATCCATATACACCTTAAACAACCACGGTGACATTACACAGCCTTGACGTAGACAAACATTCACCTCAAACCAATCACTCATACCATTCCCGACTCTCACACACTCTCTGCTATTCATGTAAATGCACTTCACCGCATTCAACAAACTTCCATTTATTCCATACAATTGCAACACAGTCCACAAGCCAGTCATATCCTTCCTCTAAATTCAAAGGCCCAAAAAGTGCCCCTACCTTTCTTTAAGAACTTCTCACATACCTGTCTTACCACGAACACCTGATCCACACATCCTCTTCCTCTCCTGAACCCACACTGTTCTTCCCCAGTTAATCTCTCAGTACCTTTCTTAACTCTCTCAATTAACACTCTTCCATATACCTTGCCAACTACACTCAACAAACTAATTCCTCTAAAATTATTACAATCATTATAAAGTGGAACTACACATGCACTCCTCCAATCAATTGGGAACCTCTCTTTCCTAAAACATACATTCAACAACCTAATGATCCATTTTACTAATGCTTCCCCACCATCTGACATGCATTTTACATGACAACCATCTATCCCTGGTACTTTACCAGTTTCCACTGCACTCAATGCTAAATGTACCTGCTCTTTTTTTTTTCTCTATTATTCTTATCATCCATCACTGGTATTCTCCATTCATTTCCCAGAGCCACAATCTCTGCCTCTCTTTCATCTTCCTCATCGAGCAGTTCCTAGAAATACTCAGCTTATCTCACTCTCACCTTTATTTCTTCTACTAGCATTTGCCCATCTGCTCCTTTCACCCTCTCCTCCCTACTAGATTCACTTTCCTGCACTCTTTTCACTTCCTTCCAAAACATCTAAATATTGCTTTCAAAATTCTCAGACAAGCTCCTACTCCCCCTTACATCTGCTTCTCGGTTTGCATCTCTCACCATGCGCTTTTCTAACTTCCCCTTTGCACTATAACTTTTATATGCCTCTAACATTACCTATTTGCAACCTTACCTCAAAATCCTGCTTCTTTTCAGCCACTACTGCATGCACTACCTCATTCCACCATTCCCTACTTTACTTTTACTTCCACTTCTTTTTTTTTTTTTTTTATGAGTATGACACCAGGACAGGCCAATAATAATAAAATAAAATTGCCCTCATCGGGCCTGGGCACGAAGAAAACAAAGTAAAGAGAAACAGAGATGGAGAGTACTGTGACAAGTCAGATGGGAAAGGATAATAAGAGATGTGTAACGAATATACGGTGTTCATGTAGGCATAGAAAAAGAACCGTAACTGAAGAAAGACGTAACATCGAACTGTCCTAGAGCAGTCCAATTTAAATCCGAAAGACCTTCATCTGTAGTATCGCAATGGACGACTGGTGCCATGGGCCAGCCTACTACACTATTAGTCTCCTTCATTACACTGCCTCTGCAAAATTCATAATTTCCTCCTTGAAACAACTCCAATCTTCTGTCACTACATTCTACACATTCCTCAGACTACCCTTACACTCGGTCCTTCTCTTTTCTCCCAAGCTCACTCTACTTTTCAATGAATAATCATCAGATATTCCACCACTTGCTCCTCTCAGTCCATTCACATCCAGTACTCTTCCAATCTCCCTCCTGTCCACTACAACATAATCCATTAATGCTGTGCACTACTCTTCAATTATCTACTCTGACCCATGCACACTTGAGCACATTCTTCTCTTTAAATACAGTATTGGCAATCAGCATCTCTCTCTCAATACACATTTCTAACATTTTCTCTCTACTCTCATAACTACAAGGTACTCCATACTTCCCAATTACACCATCCACTGGTTCATTCCCTACTATAACATTCAAATCTCCTCTCAACACCACATTCATATTCATTCCCAAGTCTTCCACTTATAAGTAATACTAATATGTGATGAACACGTGAGAAAGTACAGGAAAAGACGAATTTATGGAAAAAAATAATAAAGTGGACACAAATCTGAGTTCTTGTCTTTCCTTCCTCTATATCTGTCCCTTTGTTTCAGCCATTCACCTCTTCATTGTTATTGTTGTTTTCATAATCCTTGCACTGAGGGATGACCATTCATATCACTCACTTCCTCTTTCCTATACTAAGTACCTCATTCCATCTGGGTGAGCAGGGCAGTCACAACCAAAGAAAAAAATTTCCAACTGTAACCATTTGCTCAGTCACACTCCCATATGTCACATATAGTTAACAAGATCAAGAAAATGTCAATGCTAAATTCAAGATCTCAGGCCCACAACTACTTTAATATTAACTTGAGGGTTAGCAACAGACGAGCTTTACATTTGTTTTCCAGGTGAAGCAATGCAAACAGGGCTTTGGTTTAAAAAGAACTTACATAATTATATATATTCTTACAATATAATTCAATCATGGGTTAGGGGAAGCTTGAAACTTAGAGAGAGAGAAACTTATGAATTACATTTAAAATTCTGAGAAGACAAACTTCTACCTAAGAAGGTCCTACATATATAATTCCTTCATTATACAATGGATCCATGGTTTACAGGAAAGATATCTTTTGCTTATATGTCCATTTATTGTACTAGCTATCTTCAGATTTGCTACAATTTTTCCTCTACTCTTACCATTTTTTATATGTGCCTATATTATTATGTTTATTTTCATTACAGTACCGTATAGCGTATAATCTAATACAGTCTACAGTATGTATTGCTTTTAGTCCGGTTTGGAATTATTCACCAATGTAAATTGTGATTCAACTAGTTTAGAACATACATGTACACCAAGCAAGAAGAAATGAAATGTATTGCAAACAATATAAATATTTTTTGTTAATAGATAAACAAAGTAAATAAATTATATACATACCTTGTTTGTCAATGAGTTCGTCTCTTACAACTTCCTCCCTTTTATCCTCACCAGAAAACAAACGACTATCACTAATATCATCATCATCTTCCTTTATCAGCAATTTTCCTTCTTCCTCTTCTAAATAATCTTCATTTCTTGGATCATCTTTCTTCACGTGTGCTAAAAAAAAAATTATAATCTAATTAAGCAATATCCACTTGCAAAGAAGAAACACGGTACTACATTCATTATCAAAATTGGTTTATTGCAAAATACTGTACACTGTGGTGCTGAAATATATATATTTTCGGTTATATATTAAGAGTGGTTATACTACACTCATAGACTGCCAAATAAGAAATCATGGGTTTTGTTACTGGTTTTTAAAGAGAATTTCTTACTGGCTAGGAGCTAGAGATTGTTTGCGCTTACAATGAGGTGCAAGGGCAAATATATTTATTGGGGGTAGGATCAATTGAGGAATAATATCTCTAGTCTGAAGGAAAGTTTTTTTCTTATCTGGATATGGCTAAGAATGGATTCTTCTGGGTATCCATGCATCTCTCTGGTGGTGACTCGGCAAATCCAGGAATCGAGTCATTCTCAAAAGACACAAAACTAACAGCTCTAGCCAAATACTGCTCCTTCTTTTCCTGTTGCTACGCTGATGTTTCTCATCCTCTCTTGCTCGCATATGCCAAACAGTTACTTTCACTGAACTTATGGATAGCAGGCAAGTTACTTTCTAAAGTACCATATTTTCTCACACCTTTAATAAGTCAAAAAGATAGATGTTTTCCTTAGACCTCTATTACTTAAGGTAATGGAATGTATATATATAGGGTCTATTACAAAGATAGTGCTTTGAGTGACAGTAATGCCCACAGATCCTTTCTAAGTCAATGCTCCCAATAGTGAGCACAGTTGTTTCCACTTACATATGTTGTTTCCGATTTTCTGAAGAAATATATATGTTATGTTTTTACTTGGGTATATATCATTATGTGTGTAATTGGAAAATTACATTGCTTATTTAAAAAAACAATTAAATAAAATAAAAAACTACAGGCAACACAGAGAATAAAGGAAAAGACATTGTGTGAGAATACCCACCACATTCCCCTTGAAGGCCTCCATCTCTGCTATTTTAGATATGAATACACTCTGGACATATCCCTTGCAGTGGCGGCTCATAGCTAAAATTAGTGGGGATGCTGCTCTAGAAAATTCTTAGCCATTGTTTTTATATGGTGTAAAACAAAACAAACATATAAAAAGATGTATACATACACTTGATAAAATCCTAAAAAAAAAAAAAAAATTTTATACTAATAGCTTAATTTGTCACAGTTCAAGCTTGATCCATTCATTTAAAAACGAAAGCCATTCTTCTTGTTTTACTTTGTGCGAAAAGATTAATAACTATCTCTTTGATCTCTGGACGACTGTAGAGGAAATTTTTCTCCAATGAAAGAACTGCAAGCGCTTTTAGTCTTTCAGTATATATAGTGCTACTTAGAAAAGTTTTATTCTTTTCAGTGTTGAGAGGCAGTGTTCTGGCTCTGATGTAGTCATGGGAATTGTCAAGAGGATTTTTATCAGTTTCGTAATTTCACTAAGAACATCATCTAGAGTATTTTTCAAGATAAATTACAGCAGCTCAATTAATTTGCGATGTTCATGCATATCAGATTTACAGTAGAATACTTTTAGTTCAGTTTAAAGCATTTCTTTGCCAATCATGGGATATGCTTTAGTGGTCAGTACTATCTCTTCTGTAGGCAGTTCATTCTTAAAAACTAGAGAAGCTTTTCTTGCTGAACAATTTAGCAGCTACTAAGTGTTTAGTGGAAGAATATCTGTCCAGTATATCAGCACATACACAGTCACACACTTCCTTAGCTTCTGCTAAGAGTGTCTTTAAAGGATTCTCATTGTACTTCGAACTTCTTATTTCTCAAAAAGGAGGTTTGAAATTTGTTATATATTCATTAACTTTAAACCACCAATTTCTCGAGATAGCATTTGGTTGTAAATTACTTCAACAAGAGACATAATCTGATGAAAAAGCTGTAACTAAAACATGAATTATCATCATTCAGGTATTTTAAAATTCCTGTTGCTTCTGCAATGGTTTGGATCTGCATTTGATGTTGCTTGAATTACAGTAAGGCAGCTTTTTAAAAGTTGCAAATTTTTATAAACTCTGTTTATGGTCTGAATGTTAAAATTCCACCTTGTAGAGGATAAACTTGGAATGCTGACGTCCATATGGTTCTAGAGAATGGATACACATTGCGTTGATCTTGATAAAAATGTTGGAATGGCCAAAATGTTACAGATAAATATTCTATTGTTCTATGTAATACTAGCTGGATTTGTCATTATTAAATTAAGTTGATGTGCATAACATTGAATGAAATGTGCATTACTATAAACTGCTTTTAATATTGCTTGAACGCCTGCTTATTTTGCCTTTCATGACATTTGCACCATCGAACATCTGAGCTATCAGTTTTTGTCCATTTCCTTGAAGATTATGTCTAATTATTCTAGAATACATTTTGATTTGCTGTCTGCAGTTTGATTTTCTGGAATAAAGAATCCAAAAAAAACTTGCTAATATTGCTCCATTCAACACATAAATTACAACAATGACCACATTGAGTGTTCCAAAACCTCTGTTGTGTAATCAGCCATGACAGCTACAAAGAAAGCTTCTCTAATTTCTGTCCTTATCTCCTCATGGTATATTTGTAGCAGACAGTCATGTATCTCATTCTGAATGGTCTTAGAAACACCTTTGAAGACCGTACTGGTTTCTAAGTGATTCTTCAAATTTGGATCTAATTTAGATGCAAAATTTATAAATTCTCTGAATACTCCTGGATTTGTTGAATCGTCTTTTTCATAAAGTCCACATAAGGGTTTCAAAGTTTCCATAAAGGAAAATACAGTCTAATAATTAGAATAAAGTTATGCAGTTCTTTTTAACCTTTATGTCTGCTCAGTGATTGAAGTCTGCATGCCTCACTAAGTTTCTCCTTAATATTTACCTTTCCAAAATGTGACAGTGAACCATATTTTCAACGTGCTACTTTGACGTCTCATGCTTTTCAGTTTTTTATTTAATTTTGCTTATATTTCTAAAACCGTCTATTGTCAACATTACATCACCTCCAAACAGCAAACATGGGAAGCAAAACAATGCATTTTTTACTTCACAGCTGCAAAGCCAACCTTGCCATTGAAACCATTCAGAAATAAAGCTACGAAGAGACTTCTTGCTGTAGCAAATTCCTGGCTGAGATATTTGAATATTGGGTGTTGAACGGCCTCTTTTCTTATTGCAACTTTCTCATGGCGAGACAACTGTGAAAACCTAAGATACTGAAGTTTACTTACAGTCACAGAATTTTTTCTAAGGAATGCAAGGAGGCCAATGTTAAATTATTTAAATTTTCCATAAAATAAAAAACTAAAAAAACTATGAATTAAATAGAATAGCTAGAAGCATGATAATCATCTAATTCTACGCTTTATCACATTCAAGAATATGGTAACGGTTTTTATGCATAACACACACCGAGTCAAAAAAAAACCTTACAAATGCACAACAGGGTTGGCACTGCGTGAGCAACAGTACTCTCTCTGCCTATCATGCAGCTTCTTTCGCGTTGCTGGAACTGTGAAGAACACAGTTCCATACAGAGATTTTTGTAATTTTTTCATGAACTAGGTGATGGCTACTGACATTAAGCTTAAAAGATTATATAATGTACAAATATAAAGTTAGAATTACAGAAAACACTCATTATATTGAATGTTATCGATAATTTCGAGGAAAAATAAGGGGTGCTGCAGTCCTGCAGTGCCTATACACGAGCCGCCACTGGTAGTGCATTGGTGGAAAAGGCTTGAGCATTACAGGATATATCCCAATTAATTAATAGTCATGAGAACCAGAGAATTTTACAAAAATCTCCGACATATGATGTACTCAACTTGAGACAACCCAACTTTGCGATGGCCACCAGAACCAGGAATATTAATTGATTTTCTGGACATAACAAATATATAGTTGAGAACTTATATATAGTACAGTATCAAAATATACTGATAATTCAAATAATACAGTACAATAATGTTATTATCATCATCACTGTTAATAATAAGAAAGTGGTTGTGCCAACTGTGATGTATGGATCAGAGTTATGGGGTATGAAAGCAAGAGAGAGACGGAAGCTAAATGTGTTTGAGATGAATGGTCTGAGGAGTATGATTGGTGTATCTTGGTTGGATAGGGCCAGGAATGAAGTGGTGAGAGCAAGAATGGGTGTGAGGAGAGAATTGGCAGCCAGAGTAGATATGAATGTTCAGAGATGGTTTGGCCATGTGGAGAGGATGGATGATAAAAGACTGCTGAAACAGGTGAAGAATGCGAGAACTGATGGGAGAAATGCTAGAGGGAGGCCTAGGTTTGGGTGGATGGATGGAGTAAGGAGAGCCCTGAATGATAGGAGGATGGATGTAAGGGAAGCAAGTGAGTGTGCTAGGAATTGGAAAGAGTGGCGAGCGATTGTGACGCAGCTCTGATGGGCATCTGCTGTTACCACAGGGCTGCATCTTACAGAGGCAGCCCTGTGGTAGGGGCAGTAGGGGAGTTGGCATTATGAAGCGACACAGGTTGTGGAAGAGCTGGGAGGATGGTCTGTGGGACTTCAGCAGTGCCATCTGAACGGTCGCTAGCTCCCTCGTCATTGCCCACAGAGCAAAGTAATCCCCGTATTGTATCGTTTTTGATGTCGGCTACCCCCCAATGGGGAAACAGCCAAGGGAGATAGATAATAATATTCTCAGATGAGAATCTGCCCATCCTTACATCCGCTTCTCTATTTGCCTCCCTCACCAAGTGCTTCGCTAACCCCCTCTTTGCACAATACCTTTCATACGTCTCTACATAACCTACCTGCAACCATACCTCATAAGCCCGCTTCTTTTCAGCCACTACTGCACTCACCTGCTCAATCCAGCATTTACTACTTTTCCTTTTACATCCACAAGTTAGTTTCCTTCGGCACACTGCCTCGTCACACTTCATAACTTCCTCCTTGAAACAGCCCCACTCTCCTTCCACTCCCTCCTCCACTTTCTCTTTCACTACATTCCACACATTTCTCACACTAGCCTTATACTCACAGTCTTTCTCTTTCTTATACAGTTCATTCACTTTTATCACCTCTCTTCTCTTCTTTCTCCACTTTTCTCCCACTCTCACTCTACTTTCCACTAAATAATTATCGAGATATTCCACCACTATCTCCTCTCATTACATTCACATCCAATACTCCTCCAATTGTCCTCCTGTTAACCACAACATAATCCACTAATGCTATGTCCACTACTCTTCCAGTATCCACTCTGAGCAATGTATACTTGTGCATATCCTTCTTTTTAAATACAGTATTAGAATTCAACATCTCTCTCTCGATACACATTTCTATCATTTTCTCTCTTCTCTCACTCCTACCAGCTACTCCGTACTTCCCAATTACAACAGAGCCACTCCCTCTCTTCCTCTACCCCTCACAACTTCAGACACCCTACCTACCACTCTCCCAAATGTCACCTCACTATTCCCTTTTATCTTAGTTTCGTTCAATGCAAGTACATCTATCTTTCTCTCCACAAACATACACCCTATCACCTTCCTCTTACTTTAATTTACACCACAACCACGCACATTCAGAGATCCATTTACTAGGTTCTGGCTGGATCTCTAACGCCAGAATACCCCCACACCTCTTGGCTACTCGTAGTCAGTAAAATACAGAGGAGGGGATTCCTAGTCCCCTGCTCCACCCCATTTAGTCGACTTTTACGACACACACAGGGGAACACACTTTAAAGCAGATATTACATATCTGATATATGAAATATAATACAAGTTTCTTTTTAAACCTGAGAGAAATATAATGTTGTCTGCTGGGTTGGTAGCAGTGTTGAAGGAAAGAGTATTTTTTCTGGTCTCCAAGAGCTGAGACCTACAACCAGATTGCTTATAATGCCCATAAAATTATTCACCAAAGTGAGCATGTGCCTGAAACTCTTGTTGCATCACTTTTTTTTAAAGCGACTAACTTACTGGTGGGTTATGCCTCAAACTTTTGATGGGATACATGAAGAAAAACAGAATATTAATAATAATAATAATAAAAGTAATTGCCTATAACAAAAGCATTACAAAAATCACAAGTACAATAACAAAATGTATATGTTTATATCTATGAAATTTTCTTTTTAATGGATTAATCCTAAAAAAAATGTAAACATAATACAAAGAGCACAAAAAGCCTGCAGTATCTGTTAATGCTTTTCTTAACACAGATACAAATAAGGGAATGTACTTGTTAGGTACAAAGTAACATAAATTGTCTATGTAGTAAAGCAATTGTTATACTGGAATAATTACAATATACAGTACAGTGCACCCTCGCTATATCGCGGTTCACCTTTCACGAATTCAGTGCATCGCCGTTTTTATTTTGGCAAGCTTTTTTTTTCCTGGGTATATGAGAGAATCCATGTTATGTGGAAATATTAACATTTTCAGTATTTTCATTATTTTATAGAAAATTTTTTTTTCATTATTTTATTGATAAAAAAAAAAGTAATTCCCAGCCTAAGAATAATAAAACAGTAAAAAATAGTAAAAACATAAATGTAAATATGTAACTCTGCACCATAGAAAGTACGATACTGGTATCGGCATTTCAAAAATGCAAAGAATCGCACCCATGTGAGTTAGCACATATTGAAATTTCCAGTATTTTCATTATTTATTGATCAAAAAAAGTATTTCCTAGCCTAAGAATAATAAAACAGTAAACAATAGTAAAAAAAACAAATTTAAACATGTAACCCACTGAATTGCACCATGTAAAATACGATACCAATATCGGCGTTTCGGAAAACGAAAAGGGTCGCACCTACGTGCGCTAGCACATATTAAAACTTCCAGTATTTTCATTATTTTATTAATTAAAAAAAAAAGTATTTCCAAGCCTAAGAATAATAAAACAATAAAAATAGTAAAAAACATAAATTTAAATATGTAAATCACAGTATTGCACCATATAAAATATTGTACGATAGCATACACTGTATTGGCGTCTTTAAAAACGCAAAGGGTTGCACCTACCTGAGATAGTACATGGGATGCTATTGGCTGATGGGTGGGAGACGACGAATCACAGAATTGTTTTTCTGTATGTTCTGTATCATGGGGTTTGATTGGCTTTTTGATTGAAGCTTCATTCTCCCAGCATCTTCCATTGCCTTGCCTCACCTGTTCAGTCTACTCACGTGTGCTTCTTAATACGTTGTGCTTGTGATTCTGTGAAACTTTCGTATTTCAACCTCTGCAATGCCTCCCAAGTGTCCTTCATCTTCTACGGCTTCTGGTAGTAAGCCTAAGCGGCAAAGGAAGATGTTGACCATAACAGAAAAGGTAAAACTGTTAGATATGCTGAAGGAAGGAAGAAGCTTCGCAGATGTCGGCCACCATTTTGACATCAATGATTCTACTGTTCAATACATCAAAAAGGACGAGGCAAATATCAGGAAAACAGCAACTATTTCTTTTAGTAAAACAGCGAAGAGGGTCGTAACACCCCGCAATAAGATAATAGTGCGGATGGAATCTGCTTTGGCCCTGTGGATTGTTGATTACAGGAAGGACATCAGCTTAGACACCAATATCATACAAACAAAGGCGAAGAAGTGTACGAGACATTCGCTGCAAATGAACCCAACGACAATAGTGGCGACCATGAGGAGGAGGAGAGAGAAGATATCGACGACCCACAAACAAATGTTCATTGGAAGCAAGGGATGGTTCGCCAAATTTCAAAAACTTTTGGCCTAAAGAGTGTTTCAGTGCATGGTGAAGCTGCCTATGCAGATACAGCTGCAGCTGAAGAACATGTAAAGAACGACTTCAAGAAAATTACTGAGGAAGGCAAATATGCTCCTGAGCAAGTCTTTAACATAGATTAGACTAGGTTATTTTGGAAGAGAATGCCGTCTCACACTTTTCTCTTCAAGGAAGAAGCTAAAGCCCCAGTACTTAAAGCGCACAAAGACCGCGTTACCCTCGTCACGTGCGGGAATGCTGCAGGCTTCATGTTAAAACCAGGGCTTATCTACAGGTCAAAGAACCCTAGGGCTTTGAAGAATAAAAACAAGTATCTGCTGCCAGTGTATTGGATGCATAACCCTAAGGCCTGGATCACGAAAAGCCTCACATCGGACTGGTTCCACCAATGCTTTATCCCTCAGGTCAAAGTTTATCTTGAGGAGAAGGGCCTTGAATTTCAAGTCCTTCTTTTGATGGATAATGCTGGTGGCCACACAACTGATCTCCAATATGATGGTGTTCGAGTAGAGTTCCTGCCACCGAATACGACATCACTGATTCAGCCTATGGATCAAGGCGTTATTCGTGCAGAGTCATTTGTGACAGAGTTTTTCGCTCAAAGTCACAAGAGGCTGTTAGATGCCTTATTAGTTAATTTAGTAACTTATCTGTTATTTTTCTAACTAAAAAAATAATTCCCACTTCTTGACTTTTGCAGATTATGATTATTTGCAATTTATATCTTAGCTTATAGCTAATTTTAAATATATCTTATTTACTATTCTTGTACGTGTAGAAGCAGAGTCCCGATATAAAGGCTGCTCCTACCTTTCCACCTTTTCAATGAACCTATCAGATACGTTTTCTTTACAATTTTGTTATGATAAAATAGCTCTTGCTGATAATTTTATTATAAATTTGACCTTGCTGTTATGTCATTAGCCTGTCTATTTATATATCAGTAGCTTCTTTATTATTTGAGTATTTAAATTCCGTCTCCTACAACGCAAAGAACGTTCTAGAGATTGTTTACCAGTAACCTAACTTTCCATTATTCTTCTCGTTTTATTTTATTTTGCTTCCACTTGTTGCACCTAAAATACAGTCTCTCCCTTGCATCTCTGCTATAATTGCCTGCCAGGGACCACCACTAAAGTAGTCCTTAAATGATATAAGAGCCAGTTACTGCTCTAGAAATATATCCTACAGATGACGTCGCCAGGAGGGACATTGAAGCGTCCTCGTTTGGCGGCCAAACATCCCAGAGGCAGCATCTCGCCTCAGCAGTAGAGTTTATTTTAAACCTTATTTACGTGGCATCTTCACAGGAATTCATCTGGCACAAACAAGGTGAGGAATAGTGTATGGTAAAGCTCGTGGGTCAAGCAAATTGGTTTTTCGAGAATTAGTTACATTCGTTAGTGGCTAAATCCGACGAATTTTTTCTCAGATTCCATTCCCATACAAACGAATTTTTGTAGATTACCTAACTGGAATCTCACTTGCCAAAGTTAATTCCTTAACATGGAAATTACAGCTGATATACATTGCCAAGAAGTTTCTTTTCATTGAATGTGATAAACGAAAATCTCATCCTCTGAAGACTGGTTATGAGCCCGTAAAAATCTATCCCTTCTCCTAATAAATTCTAATTTCATTTCACCCCTTTCTATCATTGTAAATAAAGTATTTTACGTCAAAAACTCGTGAATAAAGCTATTTGCTATATAAACTGCAAATAATTAATCATTTAACTAACGTGTTAAACTGCAAATAATTAAAAGGTAATTTTACCCTGTTGGCTTTGCAAATATTTCCTGTTAACCACAATCTAATGAACGCATACTGTATTTATCTTGCTAATTCTTCATATGTTGGGGATAAAGTGTTTTGAGTTATAAGTTGCAAATACTTCAAAAGGTGGTTTTGCACCCTTTTTTTTCATTGCAAACAGTTCTTGATAACCAAAAGTGAATGAATACTGTATTTATCTCGTAGATTCTTCTTTTATCATAAATAGAGTGTTTTACCATATTAATTGCAAATCAGTAATAAGCATTGCAACTTTTGTGGTTGCCCACAATTTAAGGAATACATACAGTACTGTATTTGTCTTGCTTTTTCTTTATTTATTTTGAATAAATTGTTTTCCTTTAATACCAGAAAAGAATTAATGGTTTTGTATGCTATTATGGTAGTATAAATATTTCTGGTCAGCTGTGTCTAACCAATATATTTTTATCCAGTAGAATAATATTGGAAACTCATTATATGTGTGTTCATGCTTTCAGTTTCCCATTATTAACAGTGTGTCGTTTCTGTTTCTGCAATTGTAGTGTCCTCTATTCTACTCTCCCTGTGTGACAGAGGTAATCGTCGAGTTGAGGCCAAAGTCTTGGCATACGTCTGTGGTGCCGGGAAATGAAATCGTGCTCACCACCTCCGGGATTCGAGGCAGCATTTCATAAAATTTAATTTGAAAATTTAAGTCAATTCTTTTAATGTCATTGCATTTCCAAAATTAAAAGAAAGTTAAATTCTGAGTTTCATTTAACCGAGTAGTGGTATACGGGTGGGATGTTCAAGTACAAATATCTGTCCTGTCTGTTTGTGAGCTCTTAACCGAGCTCAGTACTTTGAGTCCCCTTAGTAAAACAGAATCTTAAGCACTCTACCATTCCCCCAACACACACGAAATGCCCTGGCGAACCTGGTTGACTCCATGGATGCGGACAAAGAAGTCGTACTGAAGATGTACTGGCATAACTACACGATTGCTACATGCCTTCAAAATATTCAGAATGCAATCAAAGAGATGAAACCGGTCACAATCAATGCCAGCTGGGAGAAATTGTATCCCGAAGTCTTCTACGACTACAAGGGATTCGGTAGTTGCAAAAGCTGCGAAGTTGGCTGCATTTGTAGGAGGAGAACACTTTAAGGATATGATTCACGAAGACGTGAATGAACTGATCAACTGCCACTCGCAGTCTTTGACTGATTAAGACTTGGAGGAAATGACAAAATCAGCCAGCTAAGAAGAGGAAGAAGAAGAACAGAGGAAACTCACGAAGAAGTCGAAGAACCTGGCCTTACACTCGAACGTCTGGCAGCCATGTATAAACATGTGAAAGAACTCCAACAAGTGTCACAGGAGCATGACGATAATATGGTTCGTTTGGTGACCTTCTGCAATATCATCAACGATGCCATGACTCCTTACAAGACCATCTTTGCACAAAAGAAGAAACAGCGACAGCAACTCCCCATTACCATGTTCTTCTCACGCTAAAAGCAGCCGTAAAGCTGTCATTGGCTCTGGAGTATGTACACGTCATCATCACCTCATTCACAGTAAGGTAACCTATCACGTTAATATAAATTTACGTTTGCACGCTGTTATTAATAAAGAAAAGGGTGGTTTGGTAACAGTGCAGGGAGGGTTTATACAGTAAAGGTAAAAATAAATGCAAAATACCTATGTATATGTTGTGCTCCTACTTCGTGGATTTTCACCTATCACGGACAGTCCTGGAACCGAACCCCCACAATAAACGAGGGAGCACTGTAATCCCTCGCTATATCGCTATTCACCTACTGCGAATTCAGTGCATCGCGGATTTATTGGCGAGCATATGTATTTTATATCGCAGATATTCTGGGTATATGCTATATTTGAGTACGAGGATGCAAATGTTTTGCCGCCTCCGTATCAGCTGATGCACCCTCGCATGCTATTTCCCTGACGATATTATATAGCAAGTTTGTTTGCTGTTTGTTCTTAGTGCTTTTTTTCAATTCTCTTCATAATATTCGATCGCATTAAGCGGTAGAAGAGGAGGAGGATGCGGAAGAACGAACCTCTAACCAAAACGTTTTGCCGCTTCCGTATCAGCTGATGCTTATTCAGGCACAATATCTTACTCATCAAATATTTATTTACTCACCCTATTTGGAGTTTATCTAATTTTCAAGATTAAAATTCCTTGGTTCTAAACATTATTCTATCTTCTTTACATATCGACCATGCTGCACGAAATCTTAACATAAACAAAGTCAGATGAGACAAAAAGAAAACGTATACAATTCGTTACAAAGAAAACGTATATCATATTGTACATGGGAAACTTAAATGAAAGATATATATTCTCTACACGCTATTTCCCTGACGATATTATATCGAAAGTTTGTTTGCTGTTTGTTCTTTATGCTTTTTTTCAACCTTCATAATATCATGTTCATATAAATTTACGCTTGCGCGCTGTTATTAACAAAGTAAAGGGTGAGTTGTTAACAGTGCAAGGAGGGTTTATACAGTAAAGGTAAAAAAATGCAAAATACCTGTAATAAATATGATGCTCCTACTTTGCGAATTTTCACCTTTCGCGGCTCGTCCCGGAACCGAACCCTCGTGATAAACGAGGGAGCACTGTACATCATTATAAATATGGCTAAGTTTGTTATAGGATACTGATCTACTCACTTATGGATTAAAACGTTGTTACCAGTTTATGACACCCTAGGTGTTCAACCTAACAAGTACATAGCAAAAGTACGATGTTGTTTGTATATAGGTGACCCGTACATGGAGTTTTAAAGAACCATTGGTGCAAGAAATGGAAATACTGCTGCAATGAGGAATATTTTAAGAAACAAAATATCGAACAATTCAATGTACTTTACATTGCATGTTGTGTTACCCATCTCAAAAGCCATTACCCAACTGGCATCAGTTGTAAATACCCGTTCTGCTTATAAGCCAATTTTCTCCATATCAAAGAAATTTTACTTGTTTTTGCTTTGCGGTTTTGGGTAGTGCCAGTAGCATGCATTTTTGGTATAAAGTTGAAACAGGAAAGAAATTTTACTTCATGCAAGTAATTTTTCCTTTTCCTTGCATTTGTGGGCATGGTTCCACAACACTGCTTCCTCCACTTATTCCCATATCAAAATAGCTAATATAATTTGAGTAACCAAAAATGCACCCTCACACTAATATTACCCCATCTGTTAATTGTTGGCCTTTAAAGAGTATATTTACCCAAACTACAAGAAAAGGTCAAGTACTGCAATCCTTTTTCTTTTAATCTAAAGGGTAGTCTGATTCTCTTTCTTATTCCATGTGGAATTCACTATTAGTAGCAATGTAATTAACTATCACTAATGACTAGCACAATACTACAATGAAATATTTGCTGAAAAAAACGATAAGCAAGTCACCAGGCAAAAAAAAGAGAGAGAGAGAGAGAGAGAGAGAGAGAGAGAGAGAGAGAGAGAGAGAGAGAGAAATATAGTCAATATTTTATCAGTGGTTTCAATGTATTTAAAAAAAAGTACATAAATTATGCTCAACATACTTTCAGAGTTGCATCTGAAGGTAAAGATACCATTCTTCTCAGCATGAACCTGAGACACAGCAGCTGCAGAATGAATGGTGAGGGTCTCTGAGCCATCGTTTCCGTAACTGCATTCAGAATCTACAAGCTGTGCCAAAGCAACACTTAATGACACGTGATCTTCACCATTATCTCCAGAACCATCACTATTGAGATGTAATGACACATCTCTGCTTTTATTATTCAGAGCGCAAAGATTTTCTTTAATACTATGAAAAATTTTAATATCGGATTCACTCACTGGAATGCAATGGTTTTTCATATCACACTGATCGTCATCTTCCATACAATTTTCCCCACTGCTTACAGTCACTTTATCACTCCTTTCGTTACCTTCTCTAATTTTTTCCACCTTTTCATGACTGTTAAGCTCATGGACGCCTTCGTCAAAGATATCTTCAGCCATTTCAGTAACTGCAGGTCTCTCAATGTGCTGACTCTCACAAAAATCTAAAGAAATTTCAGATGTATTTTCTTGGCAATCAAATCTTTGGGATAGTTTGAAATCTTCCACTGCTCTTATAGATTCTTTCTCAAGATGTTTGTCTAGTTTACTACCATTTGTCATAGTATCTTTTGCAGACATATCTGAATTATCGTAACTACTTTGTAAAGTACAATCACTCTCATCTTTTGGTGCTTTTATTTTAATGTCTACATCATCAATTATGTCGTTTTCCTTTGAAGAACATTTAATTTCAGAAACTGAGATGTCTGCTGCCTGGAGGCTGTCACTCTCATTAATTAGATTTTTCTCTTCAACATCAGTACCAACATTGTTCATTTTCCCTTCATTCTCGATATTTGCATCTTCAGTCATTTCTAAATTACACTCAACACACGATGTCATTTCTGAATTCACAGCAGTCTTGGAAGATATGGGACAAGAGGTGTTATGGTCAGGCATACAAGTGTGCAGGTCCAGTCTATCAACAACAGATTTGCTTTGGCTATTATGACAAATGCGGTTTCCAGAGATTTCATTTTGAGGTGTATCTGGTGCCTTACATTTACTCTTTGATAAATTTTGCATTTTTGTGACATCAGATGTAGGTCCTTCATTTTCAAAATGTGATGATGACTTACTAAACATCAGCTTCTGACTTTCAAGACTATCAACTTCTTCTAGAGGTGCTAAAGCAGATTCTTTAATCATCACATTTGTACTGAGATGTTTAGATTCTGTCCTCCAGTCAGTAGTTACAAGGTTACATGAAGGCACTCTATGATTTACAATCTTGTCGCAATCACTATCTTTCACGGTATTACATGAACTAAAAGTTTGGTCTATTTCCGATCTATTGAAATCTGAAACAACTTCCACTACAACAGCACTTTGTAAACACACATCTTCTTCAATACTCATTTTCTCTTCTTTCCCAATATCACAGTTTCTATCCACTTTATTAATGGAACAATTACCAGAACTATCGTTATCTTCATGATGCTCCTGAATTATTATGTTCCCCGAGTATTTTCTTTCCTTATCATTCACACACTTTCTTTTAACTTTATTGTAAATCATCCTGTTCTTGGAATCATTACCAACAGACCCTCCTCTTAATGCTATTTCACTAGAACTAACATCGCAGTTCTTGCTCTGTATTTCTAAAGATTTACTAAGTAAAGACGAAAAAATATTACTAGTGCTGGTGCCTAATTTCTCCTCAGGATTCTTTTTCTTAACCTTTTTCCTACTGGGACCTAAATCATCTCCTGGAGAGGCTGTCCTTTTGGTACCTTGAGGATTTTTTGCTCTATTGGGATTGGATTTTCTGTCTTTTTTGTTTTCCTTAATCTCCTTTTTTTTGGCACTTGGCAGAATATATTTGTTGGACTTTTTTGGCACTGCCCACACTCGACGTTCAATGGTTGCCCGTCGAGAGGATCTCCGCACAGTATTCTCTTCATTTCTATTGGTGATCTGCTGGAGACAGTAAAGGTCAAACTTCTACAAATATAGAATAAGTACATTAATAAAAAGCATAACCAATATTTAAATATAGAGGTAGCACAAGAACAGTAAAATTGCTACTTTAGCTATTTACTCTATGGTATAAGCAACTCATGAAAAATATGTACTAAGAACTTGCACACACTCTATTATACACATGATATATAGTTAATTTTCCACATTGTTACTTATATAACTGCAGTGTCTTGCTTAAGTGACTGGCAGGTCACAACCGATACAAAGTAAAAAGTACAACATGAGAGGGAAATTTCATGTTATTTTTAAATCACACTCACTTACATAAGAAGATCCAATATATGAATCCTTCATAAACAAACCTTCAGGCCTCTGCATTTGGTTTAACAAGACCACTGCAAGGCAAACATTTGGTTTACAGATAAGTGAGTCTTCCTTTACCAGTATCTCAACATGAAGTCTGAAGTCACCTTTCACAATTAAGTTCTTCACAAATCTTGCAAGTTAGCTAAACTAACCACTTAACTAATTATTGAATAAAACACTTTATTACCTTTACATGTAAAGATGAGGCCTGCCTCAAACATGTTGCTCCATTTTTCTTTGGTAATAAATACTCTCAAAGACCTACATTATAGAAGTCTACATTTAGATAGAGTTACCGTTTTTGATCCAGTGTAGTTCTACAAAAATATCTCTTCACAATTTTTGCAAACTCGAAAGTACAGGTTACAAATATAAAACTTTCATGCAACAAGAAAACAGAGCATCGTTCCAAAATTAATATTGCTATTTTGTTTATATCTGTACCATAAATGTCCTCTGGAAGACCTCTGTTATAATGTAAATGCTCTACACATAACTTTCATTGTCCTTACAATAAAGGTGCAATAGTTTTGGTCAACACATATTAAAAATCTGTAAAAATTTAGTCAAGACATAATTGAAAAACGATTATGAGATAAGGTGTAACATATATCAGCCATGACATTTTTATGCTCACTCTTGTCAATATCTAAACATGTTAATATTCACTTATATGATTCCCCGCTTTCACTCAATACGCAAGTCAACAGGCAATAGTAAATGTATGAACCTAACCTTATATATCCTTGCTGGGATATAGCACATCACTCATAAGTTACCCCTACAGTATGCACTCAAGTGAGTGGTCATAGAGGATAAAAAGCATTTTTGAGTAGACATATCTCATTTTACATTAGAAGGACCATTTTCGTTCATAAGCTCTTAAAATATTGTCTAAACATTGTACTATACCTAATCAGAGGGTGGATTCTGATGCAAAATATGATAAAAGAGGACTGAACTGTAAGGATTGGATCCTAACTTAAGGGGGAACTGTCTAATTACACATTTCACACATTTTTTGTAAAGGAATAAATTAAGCTCGACCTCATGATCGACAAGAATACAGGATATATCAAAGCATCAACAACAAACTCCTCATTAAAAGTTTATCTTGTTGAAAGTGGGCACATCATAAAGTCAATATAGCACTTGATCCTGCTATCTTCTGCTAACCTACAAGCATAAACTCACTAAAGGGCATATTAACTCTAAATTAGAAGGGAGAACTAGCATGCAAATTCAAAGATTAAAAGTGAACAGATCCTGTCATGGAGGTCATGCTGCCTTCTAAGTAAAGCACCAAAACTAAAAAAAACTTATGTTGAAACTATCCAAATTCAAAATGAAGTGACTCTAGTTGAAATTTCAGGATCTTTGATACTGAACAAGATCAAATAATTGAGGGAGAACATGAGGGTGTGTGGTGTGACAGAGGAGAACACAAGGGATATGGAAACAAATGATCTGCTATGGGGAAGCCTTTAAGATTTGATGATATAATAATTGCATTAATGCCATAAAATTATCCAAGCTGCCATGGAGCACAAGCTGACACCTTACAAAACCAAGGAAGCTTTTATAAAGTAGTTCTATCTTGTAAGAGTAGCAGAAATAACAGTGATCTACAGGCATGAAGGCAATAATAAGGTATCACATGCTTTCTTGTAATACTTGTTGGGATGCTTTTTGAATGGATGTTAGGTTAAATTAGAGGCAGATCGACATCAATCCTGACCATTACTTTGAACTGGGAGAACTTTATATATGATACCCACATGGCAGTATACATACTATGAGCAGTGGCATTCTTCCCACTAGGGACTGGCTTCAAAGTAAAAAAATCAAAGAGACCACTAAATCATTGCAATATCAAACCCAAATACTAAATTCTAATCTTTTAATAGCAAAAATACTCTAATAACTCTAAAAGGACGGGCATTCTGCAGGAAACATCCTCAATTGATTGAGCTTGATTATACATAAATATTCACTTGCGCTGAGCACTTTATATAACACATGAGGGGAGAAAAGATGCCACACAGCACTAGGGAATATTGGTATGATATAACAAGAGTTCTAGCACCCATTTTATTTTGAAACAAGCCAGCGGAATTTGCATGAGATTTTGATATTGACGGGGAAGTGTGCATCCAGAGAGCATGCTCGCCATATGACGTAATCCACCCTCAAGTTGTTAATAGCTCTTGAAATCCAGACAAAACACAGAAGGAAGGGTACACTATTGGAATATGAGCAAAAATTGATAACTTGAAAAACAAGGTCATAATCACAATTTCTGGCAAACGAAATTTAGCGAATTCACCAAGGGTTCCACACAACAGCGAATTATACCAGTAACACTAAGCCATATATTAACAGAATTACTACTGAATATTATACATAGCACATACAGGTCGTTATCAGGAGTGTAACTTCAAATGGGTACAGTGACAATATTGCTCAGAGGACACTTGCAAACTTAGATGAAGTCTTAAAATTTTTTGCTTAAGAACTTAATTATATTCACATTAAGTGCCAGTATATATAGTCAGAGCTAATGAGATTGCTGTGGAAAATTAATTTTTCTCAGAGGTGCTTTAAACAAAATGACAGGACTATGATAAAATCTGACTCGAAAGGACTGGTACACATATAGTATCATTTGCCTCCCTAACAGCTCCTCGAGGTATATTTAAAATAAAATGACATGAAAATGTACATGATTTGTTTCTCTAAATACAGTACTGTTTCTTTATATCAAGACAGTGACAAATCTAGGATATCTGTGAGGTCAATATCAGAAACGTGCCCAAAAAGGCAAATCATGATATGTGCATATTATATTTATATTAACATGCTACATACAAAATACAATACAGGATAAGATTAAAAGCAAGAACTACTGATAAAATGTTGAGGAAATATGTATGGTGCCTTACTTTAGCACTTCTGGTGGATGAATGAACAGGTGTCAGAAGACTAGTTCGAGGTCGCCCCATACCACTTTCCTGAGATTCAGGCACCTTACACTTCATAACTCGACCCTATTAAGGAAAAGAAAATACCTATACAGCCATTTTTGACATTAAAATTTACATCTAACAGCAACACTGTAATATTTTGTCTTCTGTCTGCTTTGAAGTTCCATTAAAATTTTTAATTTAAGAAATTTCAATTAATGCCGTATTCTATTTGTTTTTTTTTTTACTTTGTCACAATATTACAACTAAGTTACAATATTGTCACAGTAGCCTAATATAATTTCTAATTGTGGGGCTTTGTCTCCAGATCGCCTTTAACTAATACCGAATACACTGCAGTTGGTACATACCTTAGTTTACAGGTCCCATAGCATCTCTAAATGCAGAGCTGAAAGATGCATAAATATGAAAGGTATGGTAGAGGTGATCAGCAAGTGGCAATCATGTGATGTGGTGTCAAAGGATGGCGAAGCTGTCATTCGTCAGATTCAGACTGCAAACACAGCCACGTTGGCAACAGAAAGGGAATGGTGGCAACAATAAGTATCACTTTGAAATTTTAACACTATTATAATGCATTTATGATTTCAGCACATAAGATTCTTTGTTAGAATTAAGAAAATAGAATGAGGAATCAAAATTGCATTATTGTATGTAATTATGGGCGATATAGTAGTAAATTTTTAAATTTTTGGATTGTTAATGTGTTTTGAATGAATGTGACCTAGAAAATCAGCAGAACATGCAAAATAACCTAGTCTACTCTAATAAATAGTAATTTACGATGGTAGTAAATGTCACATTTAGTAAAAACCAAAAACCAATACAAAAAATTTTGCATACTGTATTAGTATTTTTTAAGTAAAGTTAGTATACATCTTCTAACAGATTTCAAGGTCAAAATCATTCAAAGCACATCAACATCCACACAATAAATATAATTTTTACATTCAAATTGAGATGGGTACAATTGTAAAAATTTATGCAAAAATTCACTAAATCCCATAGTTTTCACCTCCAAATATAAAAGTGGTGCGTCGAGAAATATTATCAGAGTTCAAAACTGATACGTTATCAGATGTATTTCATTAACCATGAACTATTGGTAAATTAAAATATAATAACCAACAAAATGCTAACTAAAACCAGCATGGTACAGAAGTGATAACTGAATAACAGAGAAAGCTGGTAATACTAGTCCTTCATTTTTCTTGCCACAAAATAGCTCATGAATCATGTTATTGAAAAATAAAAAAAAATAAAAAGGTAAAATATAGACTTTCACACCCTTGAGATGTTAAACTAGAGAAAAAAAATAACTCAACTAATACTTATTATTCTTTTTAACAATTAAACCACTTTCATCCCTGAATATTTAAGGTTCTTCAAGCTTATCTACATGAAATAAGATTTCATTGTGTACTTACAAAGCACCACTAATTAGTACTTTTAGAGATGATAATTTTTCTATTATTTTTATTTTTAATCTCTGGGAGACTTGTTTCTACTGCTGTCTCCCATACTATATAAGTTAGTACGCATGAGTACTGATGACTGGCCAATGGCTGTGAAGCTAAGCAAGCGCATTAGGTAAATAGGGATAAAGAAAATGTGCCAAAACCTTGGTAACCACCTAGCTCAGGTTTTTATAACCAACAGAAATTACCTATTCCAAGTTTTTAATTTTCCTAATGAGTGTGAGACAAGAACGGGCAGAGAAAATTGCCCTCATCGGGCCTGGACACTAAGAACCATAAACCAAAGAAAGATATGGGGAGTGTGCAAATAACGTAAATTTAATTTTTATTAAGGTAGTAATTTATAAAGGTGAAAATTTATGTTTTACCTATGGTTCTTGATGCATTGTGAACGATTATTACCATGGAGACTGTCGTAATTTACTCTTTGTTGGTCAGATTAGCATAAATCTATGTCTGATGGTTTGCTTGGTTAGAATCATTCAAAACCATTAGAAATTTAAAATGTTCACCTTCACATCGAGATGTGCCAAACTGTAAATTTACATACCATAATTTTGGTCAAGATTCGTTTTATGCACCCTTCCATGACTAGCATGTATGCTTCATGAAATAATAATTCTTCGATATTAATGTCTATAACTCACTTTACCCACTCCTGAAAACTATTACCTTGGTTAAAGTCACGAAAAATAAATTTATGGTTCATTATTAAGAAAAAAGAAAAAACAAGAGATGCTGCCATTGTTTACTAGAGATACGAGCACCACAACCAATACTTGAAATGACTTCTGATGCATAACCACTCAAATTTACCCTATTAAGGTGTATAAGGCTTCAATTTTAGGTTAATTACATACCTCAATAGGGCAAAATTAAGTGTTTACACAATAAAAGTTCCCTTTCATTTTTTTTTCAACAAATAGTTGTGCTCACACATAAACTAAACTTAATGATTTAATGCAATTTCCCTTAACACTGACCTCTCTATATGTTAACTGATATCGACTTCTCTGTTCTCTAAGCTAAAAACTAATTATTCTCATTGTAAGGAAAACAAATATGGTGATGATGCCCATAATAACGATACTGTATCGAGTGTTATTATTACTACTTTATTATTAACATTATGGTTACCATTTTTATTACGGCATTATTATTTTCTAGGAAAGCTACATTTAATATAACTGTATGTATTACCCTCTTACTAATTAGTTCAATTACATGTCTACTTATAAGTTACTTTTAATTATAGAAGAATAACCACTGTAAAAAAAAAATGGAAATAAATGTTTGCTTGATTGTTTGTTTGTTAAATTTTAGTAATTTACAATAAAATAATTCGCTTGATTTTTAACAAAGTAACATGAATTTTTAACATACATGTCAAAGAACTACTATTTGATGAGGTATAATTACTTGTCGTAGAGTGAAAAAAAAATTTAATCTCAACCTTAATTTCAATATAAAATCGCTTTTTAATTGTATGAGAATTAACCAAGCCTAATTTCATTTTGTCTTTCAGAACTGTGGGCATGAAAGAACAAATTACTAAAAAATACCACATCTCATGTTAATAAGAGTTATACTCATGCGATGCATAGCATTGTGAGTCAAGATTCATTTTATACACCCCCATAAGTCGTACTTACACCTCATATTCTCTGACATATAAGTCTAAAACTCATGTCATCCACTCTTGAAAAACTGTGACTTACTTAAAAAATCTTTAAAATAAATTTGATTATTAAACATTAGCAAAACCAGAGAGGGACTCTTGTAAACTTGAGACGAGACTGACAACCACCAATTCTCTAGTGAAGCATGCTGCTGTTAAACAACCAAATTTACCCAATTTGAATGCATAGCTATTCACACCATCCTAGATTACGTTAGAAAGGCTAATTAATTACTTGAGGATAAATTTGGATGCTGGTACAGTAGCAGAGCTCACATGAAAATTGATGTTGATTACGTCTCCAGTGTATGTTAAAAAACCCTCTCGTAAATTTATCCTATGGAACCTTGTATTTTTTTTTTTTTTACCAAAGTAACAACTTTCCAGGAATAAATTACGTGAGATTTACACATACACGTAAAAAAATTACTATTGGATGCGATATAAATACAAGTTATGGAGGGATGCAGATTTACATAACCAGTACAGTTAATACCATAGACTGAAATGGTTTGTTTTGCAGTATAGATATAAAATCTTTGTTCAAACAATGGACCCTGGTTTACACAAGGTACGGAAAATATCTATATATGAGATTACTACGCAGGCAATAAAATGGTGACAATCACTACCAAGATTAGGGGGTTAATCGAAAAGTCGATGAGCAATTCTACACCTTCCGTTTTTCACTCATTTCTGCCAAGACACGCAACCCATGACGACATACAAACTGAAAACGAGCTCAGTCATTACAAACAACTACTTTTTTCGAGCCTACGAAAATTTCCCACTTCTCTTTCATTGAAAAGGAAGGTCGTCATGAGCCATTGTTTACATGCCAATGACGAAGACCTGGTCTGACCTTATACGTGTGCCACCGCTCTTCGGGTCATTTAAACCTTCATTCTCATCATTTGATTCTGAGCGGCACAAAAGAGGTTACCCTGACACTATCCCGAGAAAAATAACGAGTCATATCGGAGAAGAATCACCTCAAAGTAATATCATCCACGACGATAGTCGATATTCTCCAGGGTGAAGAGAGTGCCTATCGGGTGGCCGCCATTTTTAGACTAAGCGTGAAAAGGCTCCCCCTTGGGGGGGAGGGACCCTCTGTGGGTCTCTCCATATTGTGGAGGGGGGAGTTTGTTGACAAAAGGAAGAGATTAAATAATGTTATACATGTACGTAGCTCTGTAAGATTTAATCTCTTAGGTAACAGAAAATAATGCCTGCACTATAAATTGCTTGATAAAAAATAAAGATATAGTAAAAACACGCAGTGATGAGAAATCTCTTCCATACGATGCATTTGACACGGCGCATACGTCGTGGTGGCTTCAGCCGACCGATGACAGATGTGAGTGCGCATGCGTCAATCGCCATGTTGTTTTAGCATTGCCTCGTGAGCAGAACAGAAGAGGGTTTCTCGTGGGAAGTTATTGAATAGAAGTGCTGAAATTCTACTTACATTAAAAACGATATAGACTATGTATGTATTCTGTCGTTGTTTTACAATATTTAGTCGCACAGAGAATAAAATTAGATGTAATATGTGGCCGTTAATGGCGTTTGTTGCGTGCAGGATTCTGTCCGCCATTTGTTTGGGCAGTGTAGAAGTTTTATGGGATAAATCTTGCAGGTTATGCTCAGTATGAATTACTTCAAAAACGTGGAGCATGTTGTCAGTGTTGTCACCGACACTTTGAGTGCATAAGATTCGTAATTGCATTTAGGAAGTATGAAATTCATGACATTTGGTTGCCTACTTACAAATCAAACATGGCTGACAAAATAGCATACTGGTATGAAACAGGTACTGTGTAGATGAGTTATTTTTCATCAAGGAATATTAAATAAAACATGATGACACATTACTTCAGTGGTTGTTTACAAACAAAATGTTATTTGACAAGGCAATAAGTGTACAAGTTACTGAACATATCTGCATTGCAGCAATATTCAGAAATGAAGAATGCATTCCTGCACAGAAAAAGAAATTTAGACTCATATAAATGATAAAATATCAGTTGGATGTACCTCTTTCTGTGAGGTAGAATCTGGAGTATATGATTCTTAAGTTTTTGTATTACCTCAACTTTTTCTATTGTACCATATTATTTCTCCTACCAGCAGTAAGTTTTCTGCAGTCATATCACAAGTGTAAAAGCCTTATAAGTATTTGTTTGTTTATATAGATGGAGTTTTACCAAATCCTGTCATTGTTTTAGTGCTGGTTTTGCTTCATTAAGGTATGTTGGCACTATGGTCACCGTGGCCATGTGGTAATGCTCACCATGGTCTGAGTTTAGAAAAGGTATTCACTCAGAGTAACAGTCACACTTGCCAAAACCGAAGTCCTTCGCAAGAAGGCACCATCCTAGCCATTAATAGAAAAGTAGTCCATGATATAAAAACAATCACACATTATCTTGGTATTCCATTTTGGGAAAAGGAAGGCATACATATATGACAGCATGAACTGGAGGGTGCTAAAGTCTTGTATGTAAGAGTGATGCATATTCTAGATAATTACCTCAGTTTTGTCAAGTTTGTTATACATTCACCTTAATTATGACCAGTTTTGATATGTCAACTCAGATTTCACCCTTAAATTATAATGCAGTGTGTGGGGGAATCATCATGAAATGAGTTTTGGTTAAAATATTTCATAAGAGTCACTTGCAGATAGAATCCTGGCCTTTCCTTTAAGAGAAGTTTTACCATAACTATGAGATATAAGCCCCCCAGCTCCCACGCTGTCCTAACTTCAGTGCAGTGTTCTTAGATCACATACATCTTTATTGAAGAAGCACTGGAAATTAACTAAACTAGAGTTTTAGGTTATTTTGCTCAGTAACTCAAATACTGAAGACTAGACTACAGAAACTCTTCTACTTATGAATATCTGACATAAGAACATTCTGAGATACAAACATGCTGTCTACTATTATTATTCATCAAGTTATGGATTGTTACAGGATTTCAAGAATTGTTCAAGCTTGCATCATGTGTCTTTAGGATAAGAAAACAAATGCATTACGTTGTAACACAATAGCATCATATTACCTACATGATGTAGGAATGTTTTTACACCAAATACAGTATTTTACATACAAAATATCAACTTTCGAACAATTCAAGATGTCAATGGCCATTCAGAACGTAACATGTTGGTAAGTTGGGGAACATCTGTATTAAGGCTTGATTTTCACAGATCTGTGTTTAATTACAGGATGCACACACCAACAATAATTTTTTCCATTTTTCAAATTACATAAGTTTATGGGGGAGCTGTAACCTATTACATGTAGTATGTTTTTGTTTGAAATTTTGACAAGCCCACCAAGGGACATTAAGAGGGGCATTCAGTCATAATCCCTCAGCTCCAGCCTGTCTCTTTCCACCCACATTCATGGGGACTAATCGTAACATATAAAAGTGTACACATACACACACATTAAACAAAGTAGCTAGATACTAACTGCATTCAGATACGATAAAGTGTCAAAGAGTAAAATAATGAAACCCATCAGAAGACTGTGACAAGCACGGCTCTTTCCCAAAAGTACATATAAGGTAAATACACATGATTTGGGGGCAATTTATACTTTTGTTTTCAATATAATATTGACCAATGCATTTTCTTGGTAAATGTTTTTAGTATTATAAGAGACAAAAGAATGATCAAAGTTTAAAAATATTTCATAGTAATACTGTCTCCTATTTTTATCATTATAGCCAGGTACTTGACAGTATTATTCAGAAATATAGATGTCATGCATTTATTATGCCTTATGCAGCTACATAATATGACTAGCATACTCTTTTATATTAAGCGTTATTAATATCATATTTGTATTACTGGGGAACACAGTTAATTTTATTCCTCTTTCTCTCTTTCACTCTTTATTTATGATGAAATATATATTCTTTATGATATCCTTCATTGCTTGAAATATATACTTTGTATATGGTAAGATAATTTGTATTCTGTACTAAAGTAGTTGTAGTCATGGGAAATGTGTCATTAATATAGTTTCATTGAAAAAAAAATTATATTTAGTATCCCAGATCTTAAATATTCTAATGGCTGTAACATAATTTGTATTTTGTACTAAAGTAGTTGTAGTAATGGGAAATGTGTCATTAATATATTTTCATTGAAAAAAATTATATTTAGTATCCCAGATCTTAAATATTCTAATGGCTGTCTATCCTTATGAATGGAATTTGAAACTGCAGTTAATAATGTAAGGGATAGGAGTGTTATAGGAAGCTAGGAGATTGCAGTTTTCCCAACTTGAAATTTTTCTTTTCATGAAATACGTGATGGTAGAGGGAGGTAGTGTATATAGTTCATGCATCATGTATGTTGATGAGCAAAAATGTATAAACCCCCCCAGATCTCTTAAAACAATAAAAATATGCAAAATCGCATATAAGAATATATGTTAAGATATATAAAGAATGTATAACCTATTAAAATCTTGTAATTTTTAAAAATATTGTATATAATGTGTACTGTATATTTTTACAGTGCCTAGAAAATAACCTAAAAACGATTAGAAAGTGCAAAATCAATTCAAAAGAAATGTTAAAAGATCACTCCCAGAATTGGCACTTGATATACCTGAATCCCAGATGAAAACAATGTGTTCAGAATTTTTTGTTTGGTTCGTTTATCTTAACCTAAGTATAAAAAATGATAATTATAAATTCCGGCATGCAATATAATACCCAAATTAGGCACCTGCCTTTTGCCTCAAATCCAATTTAAGCCTCTAATTTTAACATCAGCTGCCTGTCGCATCAAAATAAATGTTAAGGTACATCAAATAATGCATAATATGATTTAAAAGCTTAAAAATGTATACTTGATATTCTAAAAATGACAGTTAAAATTTTGAACTAAATTGGTGACTTCTTATTGTCAGAGATGTTATGGGATTATTCATAGGGGGTCTAGGTTGTTGTAAAAGAATTTATTCGACTTAACTTATATTTTTGAATTAGGCAATGATGAAATGCTAGGTGTGACCATATATAAACATTATTAAATATCAGTATGTATCGCCAGTAAAACTTGTGCTATCCTTTTACCCATATATATACTGTACTGTATATATATATATATATATATATATATATATATATATATATATATATATATATATATATATATATATATATATATATATATATATATATATATATATATATACAGTAATCCCTCGCTATTTCGCGGTTCACCTATCGCGGATTCAGTGCATCACGGGGTGGTGTGTGTGTGTGTGTGATTATTTATTTATTTTTATTTTATATATATATATATATATATATATATATATATATATATATATATATATATATATATATATATATATATATATATATATATATATATTTTTTTTTATTGTGACACCAGGATGGGCCAAAAAATTATAAAATAAAACAGCCTTTATCAGGCTGTAAAGAGAAACAAAGATGGAGAGTGTAATGACCTGTCAGATGTGAAGGGATTATAAAAGATGTGTAATGAATATCCAGCTCTCTGGTGGGTTTTAATATACCTATGCATTACTTTCATGATATCTATTCCAATAATTCTCGTTAGAGCTTATTATTATTATCATTATTATTGGCGACAATAATTTTCATTTGATGATGATTGTGGAGATTATTATCATTATTATTATTATTATTATTATTATTAAGGGCTCATCATTGTTTGTACATCTGTTGATCTATTTACTTTAATAACTGTGTACTGTGTCCCTGCCTAGTTGGCTGGGACAAAGAGAGTGTGGGGGGTAGGGTAGAATAGAATGTTGGAGAGAGAGAGAGAAAGATCTTTAATTAACTCATGTTCATTCAACCAAAACTACATTATTTATTGTGAAAATGGTTTAATTACAAATTCGGAATAATAATAATAATATCTCCACAATCATCATCAAAGGAAAATTATTGTTGCCAATAATAATAATAATAAGCTCTAAGGAGAATACCCAGCGGAGAGTTGGATATTCATTACCCATCTTTTATAATCCCTTCACATCTGACAGGTCATTACACTCTCCATCTCTGTTTCTCTTTACAGCCTGGTAAATGCTGTTTTATTTTATCATTTTTGGCCCGTCCTGGTGTCATTATCATCTTTAAAAAAATTTTTTTATTATTATTATTATTTTTTATTTATTTATTTTTTTAGGTGTTCCTACTTCGCGGAAATTCAGCCTATTTGTACATATAGGCTGATCCTACTTCGCGGATTTCCTGGTTCGCGCCGGGTCCCGGAACCGAACTACCGCGATAAGTGAGGCAACACTATATATATATATATATATATATATATATATATATATATATATATATATATATATATATATATATATATATATATATATATATATATATATATCTACATACATACATATACACAGTGTTACCGCGGTTATTCGCGTTCTCACTCTATCGCGTTTTTTTTTTTTTATAAATTATTATTTTATTTTATGGGTATACGCAAAAATATTAAAATATTGAAAGAAAAAAAATTTCAGTATTTAAATTTTTTTATTGGAAATGTGAATTTACGTTGCTTGCTGTTATTTATAATGTAAAGGGTGTTTTTTTAACAGTGCAGGGAGGGTTTATACAGTACGTAATCAAAAAAATAATTGTAAATGAGTATGTAAGTCACGTCATCATCATCACATTCACGGTAATTTTTCCTATCACTTTCATAAAAATTTACGTTGCTTGCTGTTATTTATAATGTAAAGGGTGTTTTTTTTAACAGTGCAGGGAGGGTTTATACAGTACGTAAACGAAAAAATAATTGTTAATGAGTATGTATGTCACGTCATCATCACATTCACGGTAAGTTTTCATATCACTTACATAAAAATTTACCTTGCTTGATGTTATCTATAATGTTAAGGGTGTTTTTTTAACAGTGCAGGGAGGGTTTATACAGTACGTAAACGAAAAAATAATTGTAAATGAGTATGTATGTCACGTCATCATCACATTCACGGTAAGTTTTCCTATCACTTTCATATAAATTTACGCTTGCATGCTGTTATCTATGAAGTAAAGGGTGGTATGTTAACAGTACAGGGACAGTTTATACAGTGTAAACGTAAAAATATATTAAAATATCTATGTACATATAGGCTGATCCTACTTCGCGGATTTCCTGGTTCGTGCCGGGTCCCTGAACCGAACTACCGCAATAAGTGAGGCAACACTGTATGTATATATATATATATATATATATATATATATATATATATATATATATATATATATATATATATATATATATATATATACACACAGGGTGTCCTCAGTTATGAGGCCAAGCTTGAATATGCAGCACCCTTTTGGAATTTGCACTTGTAAGAGCAATTAGATAAGCTGGAAAAAATTAAAAGACATGATACAAAACAGTGCCAGTAATAAATTCCTTCATGGTTTTGAGAGTTGATAGGGATCGATATTTTTATATCAGTGGCTCTAGAACTAGATGTCATAATTTGGAACTATGTAAAAAAAAAAATATCCTTTGCAGGCTGTAAGGAAGTTCTATTTTTAGTGTAAAAATAGTTAATGATTGGAATTCGCAAAGCGAGGAGGTACGTAATGCTAACTCAATTCATACTTTTAAGGACATATATAATAAGTATCATTGAGTACAAAAATGGAACTGATTATGACAAACTGAGTTACGAGCATGAGGCTCCTTCCTGTAAGCACAGTTTGGTAATTACATTAATATATGAAATGCAGTAATATTATACAATATAAAACAGTCAGGAAATTCCTTCCCTGCTCCCTAGGTCTTTCATTTATTCCATCTCGCATGCCTACATTCATTCTCTCTCACTCATGAAAGTTAATAACAAATACTGAAGCCACAGCTTTTCTTTGCTGAGATAAAATTTATAGCCCAGCATGATATCTTGAAACGATGCTGGTTACAATGAATAATGTCTGCAGCATTGATGGGATGAAGCAATGAGATGAGTGGCATTGTAGTTGTATGATGAGACATGAGACTGACTTGAACCTTTTGAGAGTAATTTACATATTTTCATCTGATGAATGTCAATGTTTTGGAGGAGGCATAACGTTACATTCCATTGATGTTGAAGATTGAATATTATCATGGCTGGAAGGAGGCTTCACATGCTGTATTCTTTAAACTCTGTGGCTTGCTGAACTGTACTCATACTTTACCTTATTCTGTTTAAATTTAATGTAATAGCAGTAAAGCAGATGTTATAATGTATTCGTTTTAGGGAAAGTACAGCATCTGATTTTTTTTTCTTCCTTAAATTTGGACTGTGTTTTAAACCACAAATATA
>JAXCGZ010008039.1:0-63118 GCA_037179515.1 Halocaridina rubra
TTAAAAACTAATGTACTCCTGTACTGGCAGGGGAGTGTTGTAGTGGCATAGTGTATTTTCTTTCTTTATTTGGAGTGTTGTAGTGGTATGATATATGTCTTCTTTATTTATATATTAATGTATTTATTAATTGATATATATATATATATATATATATATATATATATATATAATATATATATATATATATATATATATATATATATATATATATATATATATATATAATATATATATATATAATATATATATATATATTTTCACTTTATTTCTTAATAATTTTGTTGTTGTTGTAAAGTGATCCCTTAATTTTGCTTCTTTTTGTCATAACGAACTGTACATTGTTTTGGTTTTCTGTTTTTATGGCAACACTGACTCTGTATTGCCGCCTTTTTCGTGTAGTGTGATATTTTTGGTCTGTTCATTTTCGATACATAAAAATTTCTTCATAATTATGACTTTGGCCTATTTTGTTACCTTAAATGATATTGTGGTAATCTTGACATCTTGTCAGACTGAACTATAGCATCACTAAGTATAAAATGGAACCGATCAGGAGACGGGAAGATACGAGCTTTGGGCTCTTTACCGTAAACACAATTAGGTAATCACAATTAGGTAATCACACACACACACTTCAAGAGACAGAAAATGAGAGAGATCTAGGAGTAAACATACTGGCAGATTTGTCTCCAGAAATACATATAAATGGCATAGTAAGGGCAGCATATGCATTCTTATCAAATGTAAGGGTAGCTTGTAGTCGCCGTAGCTCAGTCGGTAGCGTCTCCGACTCTGAGGCGTCAGGTCGAGGGTTCGCGCCCCGTCACGGTCTGAGGTTAGCAAAGGCATGCGCTCAGCGTAAGGATTACATTTGCCAAAACAAGTCCTTCGCAAGAAGGCAACCGTCCTAGCCCTTGGTTGATAAGGGAGTCCGTGACGTAAAACCGGAACCGGAACCATCAAATGTAAGGGTAGCCTTCAGGCACATGGACAAGGAAATGTTCAGAAATATTTATGTAACCTATGTGAGGCCAAAACTCGAATATCCAGCCCCCTTTTGGAATCCGCACTTGAAAAAGCACATAGCTAAGCTTGAAAAAGTTCAAAGACATGCCACGAAACTGGTGCCAGAAATACGCAATCTCACTTATGATGAGAGGCTGAGGGAATTAGACTTACCATCACTCGAAGCTAGAAGAGTGAGGGGGGATATGGTGACAGTCTTTAAATTCTTTCATGGTTATGATAGAGTGGATAGGGATCGATATTTTGATATGGCTGGCTCTAGAACTAGAGGTCATAGTTTGAAGCTTCGAAAGAAAACTTCTTTGCAGGATGTAAGGAAATGCTTTTTCAGTGTAAGAGTAGTTGATAATTGGAATTCGCTAAGTTAATGCTATCTCAATCCATAGTTTTAAGGACAGGTATGATAAGTATCACTAAGTCTAAAATGGAACCGATCAGGAGACGGGAAGATACGAGCTTTGGGCTCTTTCCCGTAAACACAATTAGGTAATCACAATTAGGTAATCACATATATACTGGGTCAGAGAGCATTATAATAACTGTTGTATATAACCCACCAAGGGACCAAAATAGGCCAGAAGTTTTTGAGGAAAGTCATATAAGTAACTATTGAAGTCATAAACTCAGTTGTTACTATGGCACGAGAGAGAAAATGTAGGAATTGGAATAAGGGAGATTTTAATCATAAAGAGATAGATTGGATAAATCTAGACTCACACAGTGGTGAGGACTCATTCGGGGCAAGATTCCTAGATTGCATACAAGGGAATTTCCTACACCAACATGTACTGGAACCAACAAGGGCCAGGGGTGGGGATGAGCCATTACTACTTGATCTATTATTCACAGATAACGTGTTGGATATTGAAAAAATTGAGTATGAACCACCAATTGAAATGAGTGACCACTGTGTGTTGTTGATGGAGTATATCATTGAATATATTCTGCCTGAGAGTAGAGGCACTGAGGACATGGGGAGAGAACTATCCGAAAGGAGATTACATCAAAATGAATGAGCTTTTTGCAGTTATTGACTGGAGAACCTTTTTTTTACAACAAATGTGTACAAGAAATGTATGACATCTTTTGTGAGAAATATGAGAAGATAATAGATTGCTGCATACCTGTCACCAAAGTAGGTGTAATTCATGCCAGAGAGAAATGGTTCGATAATGAATCTAAAAGCGCTAAGGAGTGGAGAGACAAATGCTGGAAAAGGTAAAGGAGGAGAAAAAACATGAATGCCTGGCAAACCTACAAAAGAGCATGAAATGATTACCTATGTAAAAGATGAGAGGCAGAGAGAGACTATGAAAGGGTCATCACCAGGAAGGCTAAAGAAAATCCCAAGCTTTTCCACAGCTTTATCAGAGGAAAACTGAAGATAAAAGAACAGGTTTTAAGGCTAAAGAGAGCGGATGGAAGCATCACTGAGACGGATGAAGAGATCTGCAAAGAATTGAACAAGGAGTTTTAGTCAGTATTTACAGTAGAAAATACCCCCATCCCCTCAGATTGCAGAGATAGATGCTCAAGGGCCGGTATTAGAGAACATCAACCTTACAGCCACAGAGGTATGCAAAGTGCTGATGGAGTAGATGTCCATAAAGCTACAGGTCCTGATGATATATCCCTTCATGTACTTAAAAAATGCACAAACTCAATATCAGTGGCACTAAGTATCATATTTAAAAAGTCACTGGAGTCAGGGGAGATTCCAAGATGCTGGAAACAAGCAAACGTGATACCTATTTTCAAAAAGGGAAGGAGGGATACGGCTCTAAACAATAGACCAGTTTCCTTGACCAGCATAGTTTGCAAAGTTATGGAGAAACTACCAAGGAAACATATCTCTCTTCACCTGGAATCCTTCAACTTTTTGTCAGTGAGGCAACATGGCTTCAGAGAAAGTAGATCAACAGTAACAAACTTATTAGAATTTTATGATGAGGTAAGCCAAATCTCACAGGAAAGAGAGGGCTGGGCAGATTGCATATTCCTAGACTTCCAGAAAGCATTTGACACTGTTCCACATAGGAGACTTATTAGGAAGCTGCAAGCAATGGCTAGAATAGGTGGAAATGTCTTGGAATGGATTAAAACTTACTTAGAAGGAAGGGAACAGAGGGTTAGAGTAAGACACTCAGTGTCTGAATGGAGAAGAGTTAGTAGTGGAGTTCCACAGGGTTCAGTTTTAGGACCACTTTTGTTCCTTGTATATGTACATGACCTACCAGAGTCTGTAAAGTCATTCATGACTATGTTTGCAGATGATGCAAAGATGGTGAAGAAAGTAGGAAACGAGAACAATGGTAGAGAACTTCAGGAAGATCTAAATAGTCTCCATGAGTGGTCAGAAAAGTGGCTAATGAAATTCAATACTTCAAAATGTAAGGTAATGAGAATGGGTACAAGTGCAAGAAGGCCCAAGCTTGACTACTCGGTGGCTGGAGTACAACTTCAAGAGACAAAAACTGCGGGCCACAAGTGGAAGGTCCGCTCACCCTCAAGGGTGAACATCCAACAAACAAGAGACAGAAAATGAGAGAGATCTAGGAGTAAACATACTGGCAGATTTGTCTCCAGAAATACATATAAATAGCATAGTAAGGGCTGCATATGCCTTCTTATCAAATGTAAGGATAGCCTTCAGGCACATGGACAATCAAATGTTCAGAAATATTTATGTAACCTATGTGAGGCCAAATCTTGAATATGCAGCCCTCTTTTGGAATCCGCACTTGAAAAAGCACATAGCTAACCTTGGAAAAGTTCAAAGACATGCCACGAAACTGGTGCCAGAAATACGCAATCTCACTTATGATGAGTGGCTGAGGGAATTAGACTTACCATCACTCGAAGCTAGAAGATTGAGGGGGATTTGGCGACAGTCTTTAAATCCCTTCATGGTTATGATAGAGTGGATAGGGATTGATATTTTGACATGGCTGGCTCTAGAACTAGACGTCATAGTTTGAAGCTTCGTAAGAAAACTTCTTTGCAGGATGTAAGGAAATATTTTTTCAGTGTAAGAGTAGTTGATAATTGGAATTCGCTAAGCGAGGAGGTGGCTTATGCTATCTCAATCCATAGTTGTAATGACAGTTATGATAAGTATCACTAAGTACAAAATGGAACCGATCAGGAGTTGGGAAGATACGAACTTTGGGCTCTTTCCCGTAAACACAATCAGGTAATCACAATTAGGTAATCACACACAGTTTTTCCTAAGGGTTTCAGAATATTAAGGGTTGAAAGAACTGAGAGGACTGTTGGAGGGATATCACTGCTCATAAGTGAAAGCTTGAAGAAATATACTTAGCTATAGAAATTGAGTTCAAGGAAATTCTTGTTGCTCGCATATATACTGGGTCAGAGAGCATTATGATAACTGTTGTTTATAATCCACCAAGGAACCAACATAAACTAGACGTTTATGAGGAAAGTCATACAGGAACTATTGAAGTCATAAACGCAGGTGTTAACACTAGACGGGAGAGAAAATGTAGGACTATGATTATGGGTGATTTTAATCATAGAGCGATAGATTGGATAAATCTTGACCCACACAGTAGTGAGGACTCATTCGGTGCAATATTTCTTGATTTCGTACAAGGACGTTTCCTACACCAACATGTACTGGAACCAACGAGGGCCAAGGGTGGGGATGAACCATCCCTGCTTGATCTAGTATTCACAGATAATGTGTTGGATATTGAAATAATTTGGTATGAAACACCAATTGGAAAGACTGAAAACTGTTCATTGTTGATGAAGTATATCGTCGAAGATTTTTTGCCAGAGTGTAGAGGCACTGAAGACACGAGGAGGAACTATCCAAAAAGGGATTACATCAAAATAAATGAGCTTTTGCAGTTATTGACTGGAGGACCTTATTTAACAATAAATCTTTACAAGAAATATGCGACATCTTTTGTGAGAAATATGGGAAGATAGTAGATTGCTGCATACCTGTCACCAAAATAGGAGTAATTCATGCCAGATAGAAATGGTTCAGTAACGAGTGTAAGAGAGCAAAGGAGTGGAAAAAGTATAGGAGGAAATAAAACATAAATGCCTGGCAAACCTACAATAGAGCTAGAAATTATTACCTAATTAAAAAAAAGAGAGGCAGAGAGACACTATGAAATGGATATCACCAGGAAGGCTAAAGAATATCCCAATCTTTTTCACAGCTTTATCAGAGGAAAACTGAAGATAAAAGAACAGGTTTTAAAGCTTAGGAGAGCGGATGGAAGCATCACTGAGATGGATGAAGAGATCTGCAAAAAATTGAACAAGGAGTTCCAGTCAGTTTTTACAGTAGAAAATATCTTACCCCCTCAGACTGCAGGTATTAGAGAACATCATCTTTTCAGCCACAGTGGTATGCAAAGTGCTGATAGAGCTAGATGTCCATAAAACTACAGGTCCTGATGAGATATCCCCTTAAGTATATAAGACATGCGCTAAGTCAATATCAGCGGCACTAAGTATTATATTTAAAAAGTCACTGGAGTCAGGGGAGATTCCAAGATGCTGGAAACAAGCGAATATGATACTTATCTTCAAAAAGGGAAGGAGGGTTACTGTTCTAAACTATAGGCCTGTTTCCTTGACCAGCATAGTTTGCAAAGTTATGGAGAAACTACAAAGGAAATATATCTCTCTTCACTTGGAATCCTTAAACTTTTTGTCAATGAGACAACATGACTTCAGAGAAAGTAGATCAACAGTAACAAACTTATTAGAATTTTATGATGAAACGATAGGGCTGGGCAGATTCCATATTCCTAGACTTCTAGAAAGCATTTTTTTTTTTATGATTGTGACACCAGGACAGGCCAAAAAAATAAATAAAAATAAAACAGCCCTTATCGGGCCTGGGCACGAAGAATACATACAATAAAGAGAAACAGAGATGGAGAGTGTAATGACTTGTCAGATGTGAAGGGATAATAAAAGATGTGTAATGAATATCCAAGAATATTCAGTGTAGTTGACACTGTCCCACATGGGAGACTCATTAAGAAGCTGCAAGCAATGGCAAGAATAGGTGGAAATGTCTTGGAATGGATAAAAACATATGTAGCAGCAAGGGAACAAAGGGTTAGAGTAAGACACTCAGTGTCTGAATGGAGAAGAGTTACTAGTGGTGTTCCACAGGGTTCAGTTTTAGGGCCACTTTTGTTCCTTGTATATGTAAATGACCTACCAGAGTCTGTAAATTCATCAATGAAAATGTTTGCAGATGATGCAAAGATTGTGAAGAAAATAGGAAACGAGAACAATGGTAGAGAATTTCAGGAAGATCTAATTAGTCTGCATGAGTGGTCAGAAAAGTGACTAAGGAAATCCAATACTTCAAAATGTAAGGTAATGAGAATGGGTACAAGTGCAAGAAGGCCAAAGCTTGATTACTTGGTGGCAGGAGTACATTTTCAAGAGACAGAGAATGAGAGAGATCTAGGATTAAACATACTGGCAGATTTGTCTCCAGAAATGCATATAAATGGTATAGTAAGGGCAGCATATGCTTTCCTAGTAAATGTAAGGGTAGCCTTCAGGCACATGGACAAGGAAATGTTCAGAAATATTTATGTAACCTATTTGAGGCCAAAACTTGAATATGAAGCCCCCTTTTGGAATCCACACTTGAAAAAGCACATAGTTAAGCTGGAAAAAATTCAAAGACATGCCACGAAACTGGTGCCAGAAATTCGTAATCTCAGTTATGATGAGAGGCTAAGGGAATTAGACTTACCATCACTCGAAGCTAGAAGATTGAGGGGGATATGGTAACGGTCTTTAAATTTCTTTATGGTTATGACAGATTGGACAGGGATCGATATTTAGATATAGCCGACACAAGAACTAGAGGTCATAGTTTGAAGCTTCGTAAGAAAACTTTGCAGGATGTAAGGAAGTACTTTTTTTTTTTTTTTTTTTAGTGAAAGTTTAGTTGATAATTGGAATTCGCTAAGCGAAGAGGTAGTTAATGCTAACTCAATCCATACTTTTAAGGACAAGTATGATAAGTATCACTAAGTACAAAATGGAACCGATCAGGAGACGGGAAGTTACGAGCTTGGGGTTCTTTCCCGTAAACACATTTAGGTAATTACACATACAAGACATTTTATATATATATATATATATATATATATATATATATATATATATATATATATATATATATATATATATATATATATATATATATCCAAATAAGCACATTACATATGTGAAAACATGAATTATTTTTTACCCCGACCTGGACTTGAACCTAGGACTTATAATTACTAAGTCAAGGCGCTACCAACTACACACCCCAGAAGGTTGAAAGGTTGGGGAATCTGTAATATGAACATAGTGGCATTCAGATACAATGCGTTCATTCCTAAGTATAGCAGATATGAGCTATGAGGTTGGATTCCTTTTAACCTTCCGTGGTGTGTAGTTGGTAGCGCCTTGACTTAGTAATTATAAGTCCTAGGTTCAAGTCCCGGCTGGGGTAAAAAATAATTCATGTTTTCACATATGTAATGTGCTTATTTGGATATATATATATATATATATATATATATATATATATATATATATATATATATATATATATATATATATATATATATATGGTAAGGAAGCCCATTACTTAAACAACACAGAATAAATAACGCTATATTTCGGAACCTATCTGGACCCCATCTCAAGCACAAGACTTTTGCTGGAGAAGGGGTCCAGTTAGGATCCGAAATATAGCGTTATTTTTTCTATGTGTTGTTTCACTGATAGGCTTCCTTACCATATATATATATATATATATATATATATATATATATATATATATATATATATATATATATATATATATATATATATGGAAGGAAAAGCCCATTAAATAAAACAACGAAAATATATATATATATATATATATATATATATATATATATATATATATATATATATATATATATATATATATATATATATATATATATATATATATATATATAAAGTACTTATTAATTTCGTGACCTAAACTGGTCACCTTCTCAAAGTACAAACTTTGAGAAGGTGACCAGTTTAGGTCACGAAATTAATAAGTACTTTATATATATATATATATATATATATATATATATATATATATATATATATATATATATATATATATATATATATATATATATATATATATATATATATATATATATATATATATATATATATATATATATTCGTTGTTTTATTTGATGGGTTTTTCCTTCCATTTTAGACTGTATGTTAACAGTTCAGTGTTATTAATATATATATATATATATATATATATATATATATATATATATATATATATATATATATATATATATATATATATATATATATATATATATATATATATATATATATATATATATATATATATATATATATATATACATATATATATATATATATATATATATATATATATATATATATATATATATATATATATATATATATATATATATGCATATATATATATATATATATATATATATATATATATATATATATATATATATATATATATATATATATATATATATATATATATATATATATATATATATATATATATATAAAATATATATATATATATATATATATATATATATATATATATATATATATATATATATATATATATATATATATATATATATTATGAAACATATTGCCGGCTTTAAGTAGGAATCGAACCTAGAACGCACTTGACAGTCCAGTACTAATCTTGCGTATGTTTTAAGTTCGAATCCTTTTCAAGGGCAGATACATGCTTCATGTTTTTACATAATGATTTGGTCATTTGGTATATACTGCAAATACGTGAACGAATATTGTTAATGAATGCCCCGGAAATGTCTTCCTTAATTTCAGAGTTATATTTACACAAATATTCCAAATAGAGACATGTTGCCTGGCATGACCGAGTGGTGAACCCGCAACAGTCTAAGGTTAAAAAAGACATTCACTTGGGTAACGGGCTCATTCTGCCAAAACCAAAATCCCTCGAATAGGAGGCACCGTCCTAGCCCTTACTGGATAAAGGAGTCCGTGACGTAAAACCAGATCATCATCATCATTCCAGTATAGAGAAAGACTAATTATCAATATATGATGTGATTATTATAATGTCAGAATGAATATATTTCGATTTTATTGTTTGAATTCATACTAATATTGGTACATAACACTAGAAGAATGAGAGGAGGGATATGGTGACGGTTTTTAAATTCCTTCATGGTTACAACAGAGTGGATAGGGATCGATATTTTGGTGTGGCTGGTACTAGAAATAGGAGTCATATTTTGAAACTTCGCAAGAAAATTTCTTTGCAGAATGTAAAGAATTACTTTTTTAGTGTAAAAGTAGTTGATAATTGGAATTCGCTGAGCGAGGAGGTAGTTAATGTTAACTCACTCCATAGTTTTAAGGACAAGTATGATAAGTATCACCAAGTACCAAATGGAACCGACCAGGAGACGGGAAGTTACGAGCTTGGGGCACTTTCCCGTAAACACAATTAGGTAATTATATCGCTGGTATCCCCATCAGTAGCTAAATGGTGCTTCACTTGTTTAACAGTCAGAAAGAGAGAGAACTCCTTTTTCTTTGGAGAGGGGGGAATGTGGTAAACCGTATTCCAGATGTGAGAGATTGGCTACATTGCTTTTCTAGTAAATGAATGTGTGCGTTAACTCGGCCTCCTCCTTACGAGTTGGATTACGGCTATTATGTGTGTGTTACGTTCTTGAAAACCTGACAGTTTCGCGTGTGGTTTTACTTATATAAAAATATTAAACTCCTTTAATTACTAAACTCACTTCTGATCTATCTCGTATCACCTTTAGAATGTTGTGAAGTATTTGATAACTGAATTTAATATTCTTGTTGTATTTATTTATAATATATGTAATTATCTTTCAATAAGGACAATAAATGTTCAGCATGAAAACGAACTGAAATATATCTTTCAAATGAGGAGTAAAATTATAAAACATGGCTATCGTATCGACTCCATCTCTTTATTTTTTGGCTTCTCTCGTTTTTCTTGATATAAGAGCTACATTTTACCGTTGAAATTGTAAAATCTTTGAGAACTTTTTAATTCGTGTATATATACTTGTTTTTTATCGTTCTAATTTTGTTTTTCTTATATATTTTTTTTAATCAGGTGAGTTTGTCTTTTCCTCAAGTTTGCCATTCGGAGGTACTACTTATTGTTTACAACAACAATGGTGCACAGACGTGCTCGTCCAGCTTCTTGATATTTATTCATATAGTACATTTTGTCCTACTTTGACCTTATTTTGGGTAAGAAAATAAGTGAATTATGGGAAATATTGTTAAGTAGGGAGGGAATAATGGTTAAGATGTTATATATTAGGAGTTAAGAGGTGTGTCCAAACAATTTTGCCACTGGTGTTTTGAAAATCATTATTTAATTAGTTATTGTTTTTGTTGACTTTATGCACGGATACGAAGTTCATAAAATGCAGCCATGGTTTTCTCTTTATTAATAAAAATGTCCAGTTTTTATTTCGAAGTACAATTTTCATTTCTCTTAAATTGCTAATTACCCAGGTTAGATGAGTTTATGGGAGCTGGGTACCGAAGCCCCCAATTAGGAATGCTTTTTTAGTCATTATTGTATTTTTTTCAATTGAGTGTATTAATTTTACGTGTCATAAATTTCTGTATATAGTAGATGTTGGTTTTGAGGGGGATATACTTTTCTTTTTTTCCGAATGCTGCATATTTGAATTCACTTCTTCTCGAAAAATTAATATAGATTGTATATTTTACGGTGAATAATTACTTAGTTCATATATTTTATTAGCTGTTACCCGATTTTCTCAGTTTTCTTATTTTTTTGGTTAGAAGTTAAAGTATATTAATGTCTGCAGTTCTAGAAAATTAGATATCAAAAGAGTTTCTGTATATATTAATATTAACCATGTCGACAACTAATTAAGTTGTAAACTATTTTCAGAGTCATAAAAATACTTATGAAGTGATTCTTGAAGGGTAGTTTTATTTTCAAATCAATAACACTTGTGGTAAATCCTGTAAATATGTCAGTCTCAATTAGTACGCAATTAAATTTTTTATGTTATTGCAGTATAATGTCTTGCTGAGGCTGGGCTTTGATAAAGAAAAATGTTTACCCCGCAGCTCTCGTAAAAAATATGTTTTGGGATAGGGAGCAAGTGTGAGATGTGTAATATATAATAATTATTATGCCAAAAACTGTCATTAATAAGGATGCTTTTCAAATTTCAGGAACAACGGGAAAATGGGATTCGATGTTACTCGTTTCCAGGGCGAGGTTGATGAAGAACTCCTTTGCCCCATTTGCTCGGAGGTACTGGAAGACCCGCTGCAGGTAGGGTAGAAGAATACGTACAGTATATTACAAATGGTATCGATATATAGTACTTCCTCTTTTTTGGTACCTTTATAACTCCAGCAGTTAGTGTAATGTCTTTTTGAGATTGTTATCCACATATTTTATTATAAATTCCATCATACTTGAATTTGACCCTTGTTTAAGATATATTATAATTATTTATATGAATATGGTGTGTTGACGTGGTTTTTTAATGCGTGAATGTTGTTATATTGTTGCCACTGCAGTTTAGCAGCAGAGCCTACAAAAAATCACTTTACTGCATGTTTAGTTTTAAAATAGCAGCAATAATAATAATTAATTATTATTATTATTATTATTATTATTATTATTATTATTACTCCCTTGACACTATTATTATTTGGTTGTCTTATTGCTAGGAAATATTCTAGATAGAGGAGGATGGCAAGACTTACGTCCGGAATTATTTTTGCTTACCTATTCACAATTATGGGAGGTTAAGAGGCTTCTCTTGTAGGTCTCCCATCTCTTGACTATTTCTTAAGTCTTGACAATAAATTGATATCATAATGTAAAGTTCACTCAAATACTTTATTTCTCAAACATTTTCTTTTCTTTCCATAAATCAAACTTTCTATTCCTTTTCCATATATAAATCACATTTACTAATTCTTTTTCGTCTATTTCAATACTCCTAACTATAATTAAAGTAATATCACATTCATTTTAACATTTTGTAATCGTTTTCTATCTATTTTCAATACACTTAATTGTAATTTATTATAATGACATTATCATATATATTACAAAGTACTGTACTTAATTTATAATTAACTCGACGGTTTACAATCTCTACTACAGGTATCTATCTAGTCTTGTTTCGAATTCTCTGATAGTTGGAACGCAGACCACATCCTCAGGCAACGAATTCCACTCATTGATAACCCTTACACTGAAAGAATTTGCTCTGGCTAGAGTCCTCCAATCCCCACGTTTGTGCAACTTACGAGAGTTTGAGAAAGTCTGAGTATCGCTATATTCAAAGAATATGTGGTAGTCAGTCTTTTCCATTCCACTGAGAATCATGTAAACTTAGATTAAATCACCTCTCTGCCTTCATTTTTCAAGAGTCGTGAGACCTAGTCTCTCGCATTTAGTCCCATATTCAAGATCTTTCAACTCTGGAACCAGCTTAGTCATTCACCTTTGTACTTTTTCAAGTTCAGTAATGTCCTTCTGGTAGTAAGGGTACCAACTCTGAATAGCGTATTCTAGATGTGGTTTGACTAAAGAACAGTTTAGTGATCTACATGCATCCAAATCTATATGAGGAATGTTCCACCTTATAAGGCCAACCATATGATTTCCTTTGGCTGCTGCTTTATTCACATTATGAGCTGGTTTTAAGTCACTAGACATGTAGACACCTAAATATTTCACAACCTCATGCTTATCAAGTTTTTGGCCATTCATCTCATACTTAAAATTTGGATTTCTGTGCCCCACATGAAAAGTTATGCATTTGTCAATACTGAAGTCTAACAGCCACATCTTGCTCCACTCTTCTAATCTTTTAATGTCTCTATCCATAGATGTAATGTCATCTTCTGAAGAAATACTTTTATAGATTTTTACATCATCTGCAAAGACAGTAGTCACCGTGGCTCAAGCGGTAGCGTCCGCGACTCTGAGGCGTCAGGTCGAGGGTTCGCGCCCTGTCGCGGTCTGAGGTTAGCAAGGGCATGCACTCTGGGTAAGGATTATATCTGCCAAAATAAGTCCTTTGCAAGAAGGTAAACATCCTAGCCCATTGTAGAAAAGAGAGTCCATGACGTAAAACCGGAACGGAACAGAACATTATCTGCAAAGAGAAGGGCTGGACACTCCATTTCACTTACTAGGTCATTTATATATACATTGAAAATAAGACTGGTCCCAAAGCTGATCCCTGTGGCACTCCTGAGGTTACTCTTAATCTGTCTGATTTAGTGCCTCTTATTTTAACAAATTGTTTTCGTCCTGATAAAAAGGATCCAATCTGCTGTAAGATGTTATCTCTCACTCCATAAAGTTCCAGTTTCTTCAATAACCTACCATGAGGTACCGTATCAAATACTTTTCTACAGTCTAAATAATTTACATTCGCTGGGATTTGTTTGTCTGTAGCTAAAGTCAAGTATTCCAAGTATGTCAGCAAATTATTAAGAGTGCTTCCTCCTGTTCTAAATCCATGTTGACTATTATTTCTAAGGTTGTTTTCCTCCAGATGTTGTACCAGGACTCTGCAAATTATAATTTCACATATCTTGCATAATACACACGTTAATGAGACTGGTCTATAGTTGAGTGGGTTGAGTTATCTCTCTTCTTGAATATAGGGCACACAGAAGCCAGTAACCAGAGATCCGGTACTAATCCAGTGTCAAGCAATTGTTTAATTATGTTTGAGACGGGTAAGGCTAATTCATTATAACATTCCTTTAACATTCTAGGGTGAATACCATTTGGGCTCCAGATTTATTACCGTTTATGTCCTTAAGCAGATCCTTGATAGTATTTTCATCAACTTGTACACTTTCATTCGCAGGTCTGTTATATCCAGTCACAAACTCTGGCCTGTCCCAAGTATCTTCTTGAACAAAAACTCCTTGGTATGCTCGTTAATCTAGTTTGCTGTCTCTAAATCACGTCTAGTCACATCACCATTTGTGTTCTGATGTCTTAAAACTGTATGTTTTATGGCAGTTTTGCTTCTCACATAGCTCCAGAAATGTTTCTAACTTAACCTTGATATCCTCGCAGAGTTTCTTTATAAATTCCTTTTTAGCTTGTCTAATTGTGTTTGTTGTTGGATTTCTTATCTTGTGATATTCATCAACTCTTTTTGGGGTTTTCCTAGCCTTAAGACACTTCCATGCTTTTTGTTTGGCACTTATTTGGTTACTTACTTCCTTTGTAATCCACTTTGATGTCTTTTTACCTTTGGTGCATCTAATTAGGATTAGCTGGGGGGTCTGTAAATACACCCAATCATTATCTTCTTTTTCTTGAACAATAACTCACACCAGACAGATTCTTTATACGTATGATTATTCAGAAAATTTACTCCGCTGTCCTAAGCTAATAAGTTCTACTTCACTAATAACACAACACCACCACCTGGTGCCACCTGTTCCTCACTGTCTTTTCTAAATACCATATAATTATTTGTATCAAAAATTTCCGAATTTAACACTTGTTCATTCACTTTAACATCTATAATCACAGTAAACTCACTTATCGTATTTAAGTTACCTTCCAAACAAGTATATAGAAGTTTTAAACTCATTGGTTCTGCGTTATGAGAATTCAAAAATTTGTTCCCAGATTCTGCCCTCGTCCCTGTGGGTTCACTTTAATTTTTATTACTTTCTCCCCTTTAATAATCCATTTATAATCTCTGATACTTTTGGCCATATTATCTGCATTTTTCTGTTTTATTTCAACCACTAGTTTCCTTCTGTTTTCTCTGTCCTCTTTGTTTCGGTCTTAAAACACTTTTATTTTCTTTATTTCCTCATCTAAGATATTTGCTAGCTTTGGAGCAGCTTTAAGTATTTTCTGAGTTGTTTCTTCATGGTACAACTCTACTTTGATCATTCTGGGCTCATTTCTAGTATCTTCTCTTTTTCCTAACCTTCTCACTGTAAGATCTATCTAATTCCAACCCATTAACTAGATCTGACACTCGTTTTTCATCCTCTTCCTTCCTCTCTTGACCCGGAGCTGCTTGAGATTCTGGAATATTTGTGATTATCGCATTCCTTGCTCTATATGCCCTATCCTTCTCTAAGCTCATGGCATTTTTTACTTGTTCATTAATTGAGTCTCCTACTGCAGTATCAACCTCCTCTTTAATTTTATCTTCTATCAACACATCTTGCCTCTTGACACTGTCCTCTAATGCACTAATCCTCTGAGAATTTTTCTTTACTTGCTGCCTAATAGAGCCTACATGTTTTAGAACTTCCTTAGCTTTTATGTCACACTTGGTGAATTTGCAATAATATTGCATGTCTGGCATATCCTCTGCCACTTTACGAAAATTTGTGTACGTATTACTAGACATACCTTCACATGATGCATGCACTCAGTAACCGCAGTTGTCACAACAAATACCATCATTTCCTTTGCCTGTGCTTGTACACTTCTTTATGCAGTGGCTGTAAAGATCCTTAGCCAATGTATATTTTCCTCCTTCATCCGCCATGATTGATTACAGCCGGTGTTCCACAAGGCCAGTGAGCGGAACAAAAGTCAATAATCTGTTCTAAATATTCACTTTTCTTCATGGTGGTGAATTCCTTGATAATCTTTAGTATCTTAATCTTCACTCTTAACCTCCCTAGCTATGAAAAAGGTAATATACAAGCGTAAATTTTGCGAAAATCGGTGAGCGAAAAACTCCTTGTCTCGACTGCCATCTACCGTCATACTATTTTTTTTATATCTCTGATGAGTAAGGAATAAGTGTGTGATCGGTTTTCTCTCCCATCACTTAGGATTAATCTTTTCCAATTACAGTGTGCAGAATATATGAGTACTGAAATTTCTTCTCCAAAAATAAGAGTACAGTATTTCATTTATTTACATTCATATCTAACTTGTTAAAAGTCTTTTCTCTCCCCATCTAGGATAAAACCGTATTTGTAAAAAATATTATTATTATTATTGGAGGAATAAAAGCCCTCCATAGAGTTAATGTAAAATTAATTAATTATGCAATATATAATGATGCAACATTATGCTTTCGCTTTTCATTGAAAACTTTTTAAAGGTGGTGACAGACCATCCATTGAGAAACTTTTTTTCCTGTTGTGTTTTTTATTTTATGTAATTAATTAACAGAATATACTCTAACTCTGCCATGGGTTATTATGCTTCCATTTATGAAGTCAGCAATGGCTCTTAAATTTTATTATTATTATTATTAGTATTATTATCATCATCATTTTCCAAAATACAAATTTTTTTTATCAGGCACCATCCTGTGAACATGCATTTTGTGGTGGATGCATAAATGAGTGGCTGTCGAGACAGCAAACATGTCCTGTCGACAGACAGACTATCACATCTTCACAACTCAAGTCTGTCCCGAGAATACTGCGTAGCCTTTTATCCAAGTAAATATTAAGGCTCTTCATTTTTAGTTGAAATATGTTTTGCTTGTTGTCCTTGCAAGTAATGTGTATGTTAGAAATAGATATACATAAAGTCTTCTGTATGAAACTATATACTGTACTGTACTGTATTTAGATTTTGCTGCTACTATAGTGAAGTTAAAAATGCTAGCAATTTAATATAGTATTTTGTAAAACAACTTATTTTAAAGATATTATAAAAAGTATTAGTTTTCTTCTTATTTGCATGAAAATATTGAGCATTAGAAATATTTATAATGTAACATAGATTTTTAGGAAAAAATATTACTATACTGAAAAAATAGTTTATGATCTTATTTCTGTAGAGGTAGCACTCGAATATTGTGCATTAATCTAGGTTTTTCAAGTACTGTACTCTTCTACTAAAAACGCACTTTTGTATTTAGAATCACGGTTTTGTATATGGACATCTAATATTAGCTAAATAGAGTGTACACCCAGGGTGATAGTTTATGTTAAAAAAATAATGGACTAAATAGCTTCATTAATTTTATCCTAATATAAGATAATTACGGATCAGGTCAGATGGCAAGGGCATTTCAGCCTCATTAGCAATGCACTAACACTTTCATATTATCATCATTCCAGGCTCTACATCTCCTGTGACAATAAACCACATGGATGCACATCAGTTGTTAAGTTAGACCTGTTAAGTTCACACCTGGAGGAATGCGAGTTTAACCCCAAGAGGCCTGTTCCGTGTGAACAGGGGTGCGGTTTAGTTGTTCCTAAGGATGAACTAAAGGTATGCGTCGAAGGTCTCAAGGACTTTTATCAATTCTCTTATTACGTATCCACCAAATCCCAACCAGTTTATTTCTCTATATTTTATTGTTGTACTCTTCAAAATACCAGGATACTCTTGGTCGGTATGATGGCACGAGCACATACCTTGTGACTCAAGTTCAGTTCCCCTGAGATTCAACGTGTTTTTCATGAAGAAGAATGTATTAACATCATGGTTTCATATGAGTATATATAATCTACCAAGATATCTGGAGTCGAGAGACATATAAGACCCACTGCTGTTTTATACAGTACATATGAATGGTATATTTCTTTCTTAAATTTCTTTGTAAATTGTCTCTTAGCTGGCCTAAGGAACAGTGAAGAGTGCTTCTCTCTTCTTCACAAAATAAATATGAAGATGTTATGGTAATTCTTGTATATTTATTAGATAGAAGAACATTTATTAAAAGGCTAAAGGAGATTTTATAAAATCAGAAGTTGTGAAAGAATAGCTTGAGAAAAGAACGGTTTGAGATTTTGGTGTGCTGAGTACAATTTTATGGGTACATAGTTTTCAACATGTGTAGGTGATGTAATGAGAATGACATTTTTAAACATCTCTTGTATACGTCCTATTGTAGATATATCATAAAATAATTACTGGAAGCAATGATAATCCCAGCAACTAATAGATAATAAGGGACTTAGTGGAGAGAATTAGATGTTAATAAGTTAATGCCCCCAAGCTTCTTTCCTGACTACTCAAGACATCTTGTCTCAGTTATATTATAGTTGTGGCTACTCTTCTGGCTTCAGGGAGATAAAGCACCATAGTGAAAAAATTACATACATTCACTACAGTATTTACTAATTAATTTATTGTTTTGGTGGTGCTCTGATCCCCGTGAGGAAATGAGCATTCTTTGCCAGATGTAGTAATTCTCATTAATTCTACATTTTCATCTTCTCCTGGGCTGGAGGACAAGAATACAGTCTCCATGTTATCCTGCATATCGTAAAAGTCAACTAAATGTGGCAGAGCAAGGGAGTTGGGAATTCTTCCCCTTAAGTATTTTTCTTTTGCAAAGTCATGGGACTCTGGTAGGATAATTTCAACTGGAACCTGATGGGTTTGTGCTTTTACTTGGCCAACCCCTTAGAAGCGTGGATTAAGGTTTCTGTATATAGATATACCTGTATATTATTGTGCTATTATTTTCACAGGATCACAACTGTCTTCGTGAGCTTCGGAGTTTAATTCAGAATCACTCTGGCAAGATAGCAGAGCTCCAACAAGAGCTGGCAGAAAACAAGTACCAGTTGAACGAGCAAAAAAGAGAGATACAACTTTTAAAGGTACTCATTGTTTTTCTACATTAGTTTGGTAGAAAATTTGTCTCCTAGTTGGTAATTCAGTGAGAATATTCACAGGGTAATGGGTCTCCCAGTGTGAAGTTCAAGTAGTGCAGTTGACATTAAGGTTTGAAAAACGTCCTCATTGGCTCATTTATCATGGAAAAAAGTTCTTATCATTTTGATCATTACCTTGCAGGATTTTATGAGAGCTATGAGAATCAGTAATCCACAGATGAGAGCGATTGCAGACCAGATGGAACAAGATGAAGTTGTGCGATGGGCTAGCTCTCTTGCCCGTGCCAGAGTTACCCGTTGGGGTGGCATGATATCCACTCCAGATGCTATGTTACAGGTATAGGGATTGTGTGTGCGTTTTTGTATCGTAATGCAATTTATGACTTCCACCTGGGAGGTCAAGATTTCCTCCTTGTTCCTATGTGACACAAGAGTCAACTAAACGGAGCAGAGCAAGAAAACTGGGAATCCTCTCCTTTGTATTTTCCTCCCACTCTGACTCCGCAACACCCTAATGATGCAGAATATATAACATGCACATTATTCCATGACATATCCTTTATAAATCAAAATTTATCTATAGTACCAAAGTTTTTCATGTTTACTACCAGAGAATGTTTTGTACTTGATATAGAGAGGCTATGTGGAATGTTTTGAGATTATATGGAATCAATGGTAAATTGTTGCATGCAGTGAAGAGTTTGTATGAGGGTAGTAGAGCTTGTGTTAGGGTAGGGAATGAAGTGAGTGAGTGGTTTCCAGTGAGTGTGGGACTGAGACAGGGATGTGTGATGTCACCATGGCTGTTCAATTTGTATATTGATGGAGTTGTAAGAGAGGTGAATGAGCGAGTGCGTGGTCGAGGTTTGAGAATGGTAGATGGGGATGATAACGAGTGGGAGCTGAATCAGTTGCTGTTTGCAGATGATACTGTGGTGGTGGCAGATTCAGAGGAAAAGCTGTGTCAGTTAGTGTCAGAATTTGGAATGGTGTGTGAGAGAAGGAAGCTGCGAGTGAATGTGGGAAAGAGTAAGGTTATGAGGTGTACAAGAAATTAGGATGGCGCTGGATTGAATGTTATGTTGAATGGAGAGACACTTGAGGAGGTTAATCAGTTTAAGTATTTAGGCTCGGTTATAGCTGCAAATGGTGGAGTGGAAGCAGATGTGTGTCACAGAGTGAATGAAGGATGTAAAGTGTTGGGTGCATTGAAAGGAGTGATGAAGAATAGAGGGTTGGAAATGAATGTTAAGAAAGTTTTGTATGAGAAAGTGGTTGTGCCAACTGTGATGTATGGATCAGAGTTATGGGGTATGAAAGTAAGTGAGAGACGGAAACTAAATGTGTTTGAGATGAAATGCCTGAGGAGTATGATTGGTGTATCTCGATTGGATAGGGTTAGGAATGAAGTGGTGAGAGCAAGAACGGGTGTGAGGAGAGAAATTGCAGCCAGAGTAGATATGAATGTTCTGAGATGGTTTGGCCATGTGGAAAGGATGGATGATGAAAGGCTGCTGAAAAAGGTGATGAATGCGAGAGTTGATGGGAGAAATGCCAGAGGGAGACCTAGATTTTGAAGGATGGATGGAGTAAGGAGAGCCCTGAATGATAGGAGGATGGATGTGAGGGAAGCAAGCGAGCGTGCTAGGAATAGGAATGAGTGGCGAGCGATTGTGACGCGGCTCTGATGGGCATCTGCTGTTACCACGGGGCTGCATCTTACAGAGATAGCCCTGTGGTCGGGGCAGTAGGAGGAGCTGGCAGTTGTGAAACGACACAGGTTGTGGAAGAGCCGGGAGGATGGGCTGTGACACTCCAGCAGTGCCATCTGAACGGTCGCTAGCTCCCTCGTCATTGCCCATAGAGCAAAGTAATCCCCCTATTTGTTTTCCTTTCTTGATGTCGGCTACCCCCCAATTAAAGGGGGAAACAGCCAAGGTATATGTATGTATGTTTTCTTGGGTTGTTCTGCCGTTATTTAGATATCAGTATTACTTACAAACTCGAAATATGTTGGTTCTGGTCCTGGTAGCAGTTAACTGTAGCTCAGGTTTTCAAAACTGGAGTCATTCTGATCAAGTATTTAATGCTTTCACCATTGTATAAATAAAAGGTGTTAGATTGGCCAATTATTCTCTCCCAGTTTTTTATTCTATTACAGTAATTTTCATCATTTTATATTTGGCCTTTTCCTAATAAGCAATTTAATTTGAAGTGGAGTAGGATCAATTCATGTTCACTTTTTGACAAATGAGGTGAAGTCCTGTCTAGAAAAGTCCTTGATATTTACGGATTGTGTGCAAGGTTTGTTAGTAATAAATGTTATGGCACAAGATATGGCAAACTTTTCAAAGCTGCAGGATATTATATTCACTTATTAGTGACAATATAATTATGGTCAATTTAAGTGTCATTATAATGGTATTTTTACAGGCTGTGATAAGAAGAGCTCTTAGTGAATCGGGATGCCCTCCACACATTATAGATCAGCTTATGGAAAATGCTCATGAGAGAAGATGGCCTCCTGGCTTATCTACGTTAGAAACTCGTCAGGTGAGAGACAAACTTATTTTGTTTATATTACAAATATCGTAAAGAAATGGAAAAAAGTTTAAGATTAAAGGAATGTAGAGAGCAGATAAAATTGCATGGTTCGATACGATACATAGAAAGGATGGAAAATTGATTTTGAGCATTTATATTTTAAGATTACTTGTATTTTAGCTAGTGGTAGCTTAAGCAGTGAAAGGATTGAGTATATCATCCTTGTTCCAGGAAAGAACTTTTGATCTAGGAGGATGATAGGTGTGTAAGAAATAGAGTGGAGGGAGTTGAAAAATTGTCTGCATTGCCACAATACAAGTGAGCATCATCATATCCAAATGACAGAGCAGGGGTAAACCAGGCAAATCTTTCAGAATCTGGACTTGGAGTGGCAGCGTCTGCAGCATGAAAAGAATTTTTCATTAATATTTTTGCTAGTATTTTAATTCCTCCTTCATGTTCTCTACCTGTTTTATGTGACATCTAGAAGAAATAACCTTGTTAATGGAAGAAAGAACTCCACACTCTTATCTCCTGCGCATTTTAGGATGCTACTAAAACAGATAGAGGAGTGGGAAGGTGGTAATCCTTTCCAGAATTTTTCTTTTCTTACTCAAGTAAGAAAAGAGCAAATGACAGCGGAAGTGAGGGTGAACAGTGTATGTTGAACTCCTTCTACTCCAATTCTTGTTAAACTTGTGCTCACCCTGCTTACTTAGAAAGATATGATGTTGCTTTTGAAAAACAAATATACAGTGTATTCATATTCCGTCTCTTATGAAGCACTTAAAGAAAATATTCCTGGTTGGAGGGACCAAAGAACAGTGATCTCGTTTTCCATGAATATTGTAAGAACTTACTCAAAGGCGATATCCCAGGTGGTGAGATAAAGGATTCTGCCTCCATGTTCCCGCTTTTTACTAGGATCTAATTAATGGGATAAGAGAGCAATGGCTCAGTTTTTTTCCCTGCTGCAAAACCAGCTCATAAAATGATGAGGTATAGCTAAGATATGAAACCTCCCTTTTTTTCCACCCTCTTACTTTCATAGGGATAGGGATATAAATACTTGTAGGGGAAATAATATTTTTTCTATAAACTCTATAACTTTTGCAGATGAATAGGAGACACTATGAAAGTTATGTTTGCAAACGCGTTCCAGGCAAGCAAGCTGTGGCTGTTATGGCATGTGACAATCGACATATGAACGATGATATGCTACTCGACCCAGGGTTGGTGATGATATTTGCCCATGGGATAGAGTAACTAAATAGTCATCATTAGTGTCTTAATTTACTAGTAATCTCTAATTAGTCATTCTTATTTTACTCTGCACAGGGTGAAGTGTTTGAAAAATTTGCGTTTATGTAAGATATGAATCCTGATGTCATTTTTAGTTCATATCTTATTCTCTAAATTCTCTGGAATTTGCAAGGCAAAATGTAGCCTTGAGAATACTTTTATACCTTTTAAGTCTCTGTGCCAAAAATGTATTTTCGTAACTTTTGTTGTATATAAAATATCCACTTTAGGATATTACAAGTATGTTTGAATATCAAGATGTGAAATATTGTACTAAAATGACTTCATTTAATATAATTATAGATGCTCTGCTGGTTACAGTCTGCCTTGTGGAAAAAATTCGTAAACACGAGGGAAACCAGTTGTAAAATAGAAGTTTATATTTAATAGATGCTGGACAAGGTTTCAGTAAGCAGTGATGAATGTCATCATATTGCATGAATCATTGGCTGTAACACAGGCCAGTCATTTGCAGAGACGAAAAAATTCAGCCACTTTATCGTGAACAGAGTATCATAGCCAAGTTTTAGTTTTTACACATGGTTTTAATTATCAAAAACCTCTTTGGCATTAAATATGGGAAGGAATTCTGCAACCTTCCATTACATGTCCGTTTGTTCATTGGGAAGAAACATGAGTTGTATATTGTTTAGAAAAAGAAAATATTTTAAATCAAAGAAATAAACTTTAAACAGATTAGCAAATAGTATTAAGTAAAAACAAGGAAGGTCTTTAGAAGTAATTGATAGTGTTAATACAAAATTAAGTTTATGAATGTTTGAGAAAGTGATTCACTTTTTCGTAGTAGGAGTCTATAGGAATGTAAATAGGAAATCAAGAGGAGCTCTATAAAGTTAGATCATAACTAATTACCTATGTCGACCTTATGGTGGAAGTGTAAAAATGCCACCCTCGTATGCCTTACCTGTCATTAGAAGCATCTAAAGTGGATATGCCTGGTGATGATGGAATATAAATTTCATACTTGACTTTCTGTGTCATAAGAACTGACTAAAAGTGAAAAGGTCAAAGAGGCTAGAAATTGTTCCCTTTATTTTTTTGTTTTATATATTTTTTGGCCACAGTTCATCTAGTAAAGGGGGCCAAGATAAGGAGCTTATGTTGAAATCCCACATCACTTCTCGTATTACAGGTGTGGCAACTCTGCTTGCTAAGCATGATATCACATCTTGCTTGAAATGTAAGTGTAATGGTAGTGTTATAGAGGCCTTGAAAGAATAATACGTACTTTTATGTATTCCATATGTGATCGGAAAAAGAGAATTCATATTGTGCATTTATTAATAGTAGATACTGAAAAGGGGTTTTGTTAGATTATGCCCCACTGGCTCCCTTTTTTGGCTCATATGCTGGCCACATTCCATGCTTCATTGTGATATGGCATCATGCTGGATACAAATTTTATGTTAACACATATATAGTCTGCCTAACAGAGGACCATAGTAAGCCTCTGGAGTTGACAGACCTGTGTTTTCTATTCCACTGTGGATTGCTAGGAAGGGCATCTAACCTTAATTCCTTAGCCACACTATTTACATCCACCTCCTAAGTGGGGACTAACAGTGACACATACTACAAGGATATTTTATATAGTCTGCCCCACAGTGACTAAGCAAATGTATATGAGTTAGATACATGCAGTGGTTCTTAACTTGGGGGTGGAATTAGTATTTTTATTTATACATAATTCATAGTCAATAAAATAAGACTTAAAACACCTTTTGTCAGTCCATTCTTAGACTCTGGAAGGGAATTTCAAAAAAGTGGGGTTGGCCCCATAGGGGTTAAGAACCACTGGATATATGGAAGTACTTTTTTTTTTCCTTCTGGTTGATGCCACTTTGCTGACTTTGGTTGGAAAAAGAAATGTGTAAAAATTGTGAGAAAGTGAGACCAGAGGACTAAAATAAGGTCAATACAAGCAAGACATATCCTGTAGAAAGGGATATGACATTCCACATTTGAACCAAGAATTTTGATTCCTTTCATATGCTTACTTTGTTAATATACCTCTCTTTATCCAGTCATAATTTGGGTATTCACACAAAGGGTCCAGTGATATTAAATGTACACGTTTTGTAGAAGTCTTTCAGGAGGAGATGAAAGTCGGAATCAGAAAATAGATCATATTTAGAGATGAAGTAATAATATTGCATAGTTGTTAAATTTACTTATTCAATCAAAACTTTTATGAAAATATAAAATGTCACTCTTCGCCATAGTGAGTTTTCGTATGATTAATATTTTAATTTTTTATAATTAAAAAAATTAATCAGTAAATAATGATACTTTAGCAATATCTTGCCGCTTCATAATTTGTTAAATTAATTCTATAGCAAAAGGGATGTACCAGTAATTATAGATGTGATAAGTGCAGACTGCATCAATCAGCCAAGGGCATTGACGTTATATCAGACACCTAAGTTTGATTATCTCTGAAAAGCCTCTGTGGTGTTTTCCTATTGCAACAGCTGGGGTACAGCTTTAAATGTGAATTTGTACATTGTTACTTTCAATTTTTAGCCCCCACTGTACTAATACAGTGAATGCATGATAAGGTCAATACTTTCATGTACAGTTATGCATGTACATTGGAAGATAGAGTTGGATGTTTACAAAACAGTAAAGAATGTTAGAATTTTGGCTTACTGTATGTAGGGCTTTCATGTTCATATTGAACTTCATTCTTATATGGTTAGTTAGTTTGCCATTTTAAAATGGTTATGAATAGTTGTGGGATAAGGTACCCACTAGGGAGTAAAAGAAAAGCAAAAAAAAGCTATGTTGTACAGTGTTGTCCAAAATGTCTTTGTTTGCCAAAATATTTTCTTTAGAAATGGCCCGAAAGTTTGGCCACATATTTTAGCAGGCTAAAATATTTGTATTTAACTTTCATTAATCAGGATCTCTTGTTTTGAATAAGGCTTGTAGTAATATTTAAGGTATTTTTTAGATTGTATGCAAATATTTTTCCTTTTTTTTTTTTATGTAGTAGATGTCTGTCATTCTTATTGAATGCACCATATGTACTTAGGCAAAGATGCTCCTGTTGGTGGATGTAAAAAGTTTTGAATATTTCCCAGCCAAGTGCTTAGTGCAGTATGCCAGCCATGCTTCAGCGTACAGTATTGCAAATGCTGTTATTGATTATAGGCTTATCATGGCTGTTACATTGCTTATTTCAGTTTCTTCATTATGATAAATAGAGAGTCATTGCATATACACAACATTTTATGGTAATGTCAGGTATGTGGTATCTACAAAGAAACCATTTCATTAGGCTTCATATTTCTCTTTGTAATGAATGGAGAGCCATTTGTCACATACATCATGCAGTTCCCTGGGCAAATAGCCCTGAGTCTCTCACAGCTATTCCCGGCTTCCCATAGAGCTCTCAGGGAGTGTATGTGGTGTTGCTGGTGCATGTGGTTGTGTCCAGTGAAGTCTTCTGTAATGTGTTAGATTGTACAAGGTGACCTTTTGCATCCTGGACAGGTATCATTGATAGTCATCCAATACAGCCTAACCAAGAGGGTTTTATCCTCACGGAGGAAGGGAGAATTCGGAAGGATGGATGTCAGGAGGCTGTGCATGCAGCTGGACCGATATAAAATGACTGGATGGAAGTGGGAGTTAATTGGATATGGATATGATAGTGGAGGATGGTTTGAGGTGGGCAAGGGGGAAGAGATGACAGTATTTGTGTGCTAGGTGTTCTTTTAATGTTCCTTGGTGTGTGCATATGATCTTCATGTAGTGTAGTCGGTTTGTTGAGGCTGCAGCAACTATTTGTATACCTTTCATATCCAGGTAGTCTGTAACTTTTGTTTATTGGAGAAAGTGGTCTGTAGGTATAGTAGCTGTACAGCCTGTGTTTACTTTTAGGGCTTTGTTTTGTAAAGTTAGCAGGGTTTGCACACACTATCACTGAGCATCTATGTTGTTTGTATAATGTCAGATGACGGACAGATGAGAAATTATTTACGAGGGAATGGGGTATTGTGATGGCAGCATATAATATTGTCTCCTCACTGTTGAAATTAGAAAGGCTGTTTATTGTTTCGTAGAGTTTATTGGTGTTTGTTTAGAGGTCAAGTATTTTCTAGCTATAATTTCAGTTTTAATGTTGCGGTTCTAATATTTCGTCATTTGAGTATTTTGTAAAGTGCTTGTATTTGTTGTGCATATCCTGTGTGGTGATGTTGGGGAATGTTTTAACGTATTGCGTCAGATGTAGAGTATGTGGTGTGAAATGAAGTCATTGATATCATTTTGTACAAAGTTCATGCTATCTACAAAGAAGACAATATAAACATCCAGTAAGTTGTTTGCAATGCGTATATCTTTCTAATGCAATTAATGCAAAAAGTATTCAATTTATCAATCCGTTTCTGTATGTACCTGTTTATAAATGCTGAAGGGACTAAGCATTTGCTGGCATTATTGTAAGCTTGGACAGTGAGTCCTTACCACGTGAGGCATGTTTGCTGAAGTACCAGATCATATTTTTACACCAAGATGAATCTCAATAAATGTGCCGTTTTAAGGGAAGGTGCTATAGCATAGTGACTTTATGTTAATGAGGAAGCTTTGTTTTATTTAAGTAATTTTTATGGAAATTGTGTTTTTGTGTCACGAATTTTGTGGGATAGGGCTACTTTTTTTTGGAAAAAAAGAGGGCAAGAAATAAAGATATGGAAATACTTTTTGGAGGTTATACCTGGATTCCAATATATGATGATTTTTACTCTTCATTGTGTAGCTTGTAGAACAAGATGAGGTAAAATATATTATTCTGCTTTCTTACCTCCACAAACATCTTTCTCAGGGTGAAAAGTGAGATATAATAAGTAGCTGTGATCTGTCAAATCGTCTTCAGACACTTTTGGCCAGTATGCCCAACAGATGTCCAAGGCTAGTTACAATACATTTGCCAGGGAATCTAGACTAATACTCAGAGATGAGCAGATGTTATGTTCTTTGCTTATGATGTGCAGATTGGTGTTATGAGACAGTGCTTGACCATGATGGGCGACATGCACTGAACTGAATATTTAACATCTACTATGAAGTTAACATCAGATTCAGACAGTAACAGTTCTGCAAATACTCTTTTAATAACCTGGGAAGACAACCAAAATACAAAATGAAAATTGAAGTTGCAAACTGAATCGTTCTCAGTGGATCTTCAACTTGACCATAGATAATTCTCTCAAGGTATGTAAAGGAGAGGTGTAGAGAAAGCAAGCAAGGAACTTCCTCAAAAGTGCTTATTGTAATATGTAAGAATATCTAACCAAACAACACAAATCAATTATGACCAGTATGACTATTTCGTACACCCTCATCATCATACACGTAGAAGAGAATGAAGAAAATATCAGTAAATCTGAGCCATAATAATTAAAAATACAGTTTATTATCAGACACAGGCAAGGTGCTAAAGGTAAGAAATATCACGACATGAAAGGATACTGCAGGTGTGTTACAAATATAATTTATTGATACACCAAGGGAAGGAGAAAATGGGATATAGCCTTACAGTGGATGTTACTTGCAAGGCAGTAGTTTTTACTTAAAGCCCAAAATCATGAAGTAATTGTCCAATCATCATCCCCACACATATAATTTACTCCCAGAGACTGTGGAATTGGCAGAAGCTAACCCCAAGTGGCTTAGGTAAACAGAAACTGTACAACCCACCATGGGATGTTGGACTCTTGACCTCCAGGATGACCGTAAGAAGCTATATCCATTGGATTTTATATTATCTTTATCTATAAACTTATGTGGAATATAAAAGGAAATGCTATGTTTAGTTATTGTCCAGTATTTGTTAGGAAGGCCGTAATTGTAAAAGAAGGTCTCTTTGTCTATTAGCCATAAAAACCCTCCCTCCTGGATGACAGTAAGAAGCTATATCCATTGGATTTTATGTTCTCTTTATCTACAAGCTTATGTGGAATATAAAAGGGAATGCTATACATAGTTATTGTTCAGTGTTTGTAAGGAAGGCAGTAATTGTACAAGAAACTGTCTTTGTCCATTAACATCCTCCCTCCTTGAAGACTTTCCCTGTGAGCTATCAAAAAATTTAATTACACCCGTGCAGGGGGGGTTTCTGCTGAGCCTCAACACAGAAGTCCCACAACTGGATAACACAATCACTTGTTTGGTAATATGGCAGTACATGTCATATATCGATTTCAAGTTCACTATTTGCCGAGGGAATGGCGTGGTATATATATACAGTAATCCCTCGCTACATCGCGAATTCAGTGCATCGAGGGTTTTATGGTGAGCATATGTATTTTATATGGCAGATTTTCTGGTTATATCATGGGAAGCCACGATATTTGGAAATACAGTATTCCCTTGCTATTTCACGGTTCACCTATAGCGAATTCAGTGCATCGCGGGTTTTTTATTTTTTTTATTATTATTATTATTATTATTATTATTATTATTATTATTACTATTATTATTACTGTGACACCAGGACGGGCCAGAAAATGATAAAATAAAATAGGGTTTATCAGGTTGTAAAGAGAAACATATGTAGAGTGTAATGACCTGTCAGATGTGAAGGGATTATAAAAGATGTGTATTGAATATTCAGTTCTCTGCTGAGTTTTAATATACCTCTGCATTACTTTCATGATGTCTATTCCAATAATTCTCCTTAGATCTTATTATTATTATTATTATTATTATTATTGGAGACAATAATTTTCCTTTGATGATGATTGTGGAGATTATTATCATTATTATTACTGTTATTATTATTATTATTAAGGGCTCATCATTGTCTGTACATCTGTTGGTTTATTTACTTTAATAACTGTGTACAGTGCCCCTCCCTAGTTGGCTGGGTCAAAGAGTGTGTGGGGGGTTAGGTAGAATAGAATGTTGGAGAGAGAGAGAGAGAGAAACATCTTAATTCTTGTTAATTCAACCAAAACTACATTATTTATTGTAAAATTATTGGTTTAATTACAAATTCTTAATAATAATAATAATCTCCACAGTCATCATCAAAGGAAAATTGTTGTTGCCAATAATAATAATAATAACAATAATAAGATCTAAGGGGAATTTTTGGAATAGACATCATGAAAGTAATGCAGAGGTATATTAAATCCCAGCAGAGAATTGGATATTCATTACACATCTTTTATAATCCCTTCACATCTGACAGGCCATTACACTCTCCATCTCTGTTTCTCTTTACAGCCTGATAAAGGCTGTATTATTTTATAATTTTTTTGGCCCGTCCTGGTGTCATAATCTATCTCATATATATATATATATATATATATATATATATATATATATATATATATATATATATATATATATATATATATATATATATATATATATATATTGTTCCTACTTCACGGAAATTCACCTATTGCGGCCGGTCCCGGAACCGAATCCCTGCGATAAACGAGGGGTTACTGTATTAAAATTTCCAGTATTTTCATTATTTTATTGATAAAAAAAAAAGTATTTCCTAGCCTAGGAATAATAAAACAGTAAAAAATATTAAAAACCATAAATTTAAACATGTAACTCACAGTATTGCAAAAGGGTCGCACCTACGAGATATAGTCCAGTACACAGGATATTATTGGCTGATGGGTGGGAGACGACGAATCAAAGAATTGTGTTCTATATCCTGGGGTCTGATTGGCTTTTTGATTAAAGCGTGATTCTTCCAGCATCTCCATTGTCTCACCTTACCCATTCAATTACTCATGTGTGCGCCTTTTGCATTGTGCCTCTTAATACACTGTGCTTGTGTTTATTGTGAAACTCAACCCCTGCAATGCTGCCCAAGCCTCCTTCATCTTCTAAGGCTTCTGGTAGTGAGACTAAGCGGCAAAGGAAGATGTTGATCGTAGCAGATAAGGTAAAACTGTTAGATATGCTGAAGGAAGGAAGAAGTTTTTCGGCTGTCGGCTGCCATTGGCTGTGTAGTATGTAAACGTTATCATCACGTCATTCACGGTAAGCTTACCTATCACTTTCACATAGCTTTATACTTGCGCGCTGTTATTTATGGTAAACTTACCTGTCACACATACAAATTTACGCTTGCATGCTGTTATTAATAAAGTAAAGGGTGATTTATTAACAGTGCAGGGAGGGTTTATAAAGGTAAAAATAAATGTAAAATACCTATAATAAATATGGTGCTGCTACTTCGCGGATTTTCACCTATCTCGAGTGGTCCCGGAACCTAACACTCACGATAAACGAGGGATTACTTTATATATTTATATATATATATATATATATATATATGTATATATATATATATATATATATATATATATATATATATATATATATATATATATATATATATATATATATATATATATTCCTCATTCCCACTTGTAAGGGGGGTGGCTGAGCCAAGAAATGCTCATTCACCACGATCCACACACACCTCACCTAGTCCTCTCAGCTCCTTTGGGATAATGAGTTGCCACATCTGCCCCCCTTCCACCCTGCTTGGGTCATCCACAAGGTAGACGGGCAAGGATATTCTACAATGAGGCCCTACTGCTGCAGCTGGTTTACCCCCACCGATTCATCACATGGCAACTCCCCTCACACCCGTCCATCACAGTTCATTGAGTTAGCAGGTGCGAGAAATCCCTTTGGGCCTCTTCATATATGGACAATCTTCCTCCACTCATTCCTATCTCTTGCACGCACTCTTCCCTGTTCCACTGACATGCCACGTGCATGCAGTGCTCTTTTCATGCCATCCATCCTTCTCATTCTAGGTCTCCCTTTTGACTTATCTTCTATCACATCTGCACCCCACACACTCTTCACTATTTCTTCATCACTCATCCTTTCCATGTGTCCAAACCATCTCAAAACACACTGATCTAACCTATCCGACAGCTTCATTCCAACACCCGTTCTCTGCCTGACATCCTCATTTCTTACTCTATTCTAGATATACCAACAATACCTCTCAAACACCTCATCTCCATTACATTCAAGTAGTTCCTTTCATCCTTTCTTGTATTCCAAGTCTCTGCTCCATAAAATGCTGTCAGCACATTCTCACCTTCATATATCCTTCTCTTTGCATTCATTCCCAAATATCTATTTCTCATTACACTTTTCAACCCACCTAGACATATACTTGCTTCCTTCACTCTGTGATTTACATCTTCATTAAATCGTCCACTCCTTCATACATGTGACCCCAGATACTTAAAAACTCTCAACTTTTTCAAGCAACTCTCCATTCATTCCTACATTCAATCTGCCAACATTAACACTCCTTGTGCATCTCATGACTTTACTTTTATCAATATTCACCCGCACCTGATCCACACATCCTCTTCCTCTCCTGAACCCATACGGTTCTTCCCCAATCAATCTCTCAGTACCTTTCCTAATTCTCTCAACTAACACTCTTCCATATACCTTACCAACTACACATAACAAACTAATACCCCTAAAACTGCTACACTCACACTTATCTCCCTTTCCTTTGTAAAGTGGACTACACATGCACTCCTCCAATCAACTGGGACCCTCCCTTTCCTGAAACATACATTCAGCAACCTAACTCTCCATTTCACTAATGCCTCCCCACCTTTTGACAAGCATAGCTTGGTAATTTGAAATTATTATAAGCCATATCAGGTAAACTCAATTCACACCCTGAGAAAATAAATCTGTAATTGGTACACATGCAGGTGGTAAATTATTAGTCAGTTCTAATAGATATTATTACCATTCTTGAAGCCCAACTGCTTTACCATTGGCCTCAAGCATCTATAGATGTACTCACTGGCTTGTACATTGGTAACGCGCTGGCTTTGCATTCACAAGGTCGAGAGATCGGTTCCCGTCCAAGACCGAGAGTTTAAGCTGTTTACTGGCATGTTGCTGCTGTGGCTGGTCACCACAGTGGGGGGGGGGGCTTGCCCCAGTTGACGAATACCCATTGTATAATGGAATTAAAGATTTACTATTATTATTATTATTATTACCGAGTTGACTGAGGATACGAAATGAAAGATGCAAGAACCTTGTTTTCGCCTTGAAATTCTGATGAAAAACTGCAAATTGAACCACCTTACGTATCAAATGTATAGTGCAGACTTATTTTATTGTATGTCACTTTCATCCCCATTATGGGGGTGGACACAGATTGGAGTCTTTTTGTTAAATGCTTCATAAACAGTATACCCTATATACAGTACTTGATGCTTATGTATTACGAGCTTGTACTATCTTGGTACAGCAGTAAGTATAATATTAAGCTTTATATTATACTGTATATAGATTTCTACTTATTCTTCTGCTGAGCTTAGAAAAATCAAGTAGAATGTGACAATTTTCTCCTAAGCTCATAGATATCAGTTTATAAAATTCATTGGATGTAAAAGCTGGTTCCACTATTGAAGGAGCCACATTCAGTTCCATGTAGAGCTCAAGGCGCTTATGAACATGAAAAGGGTAGTAGCTATGGTTGAGAAGTGTAAAGGTTTTTTTGTTTAAAAAAAAAATAATAAACTTCAGGTTTTCACAAAGTAACCTACCATGGAGCATTCACAGATATAAGATCAAGAACCAAATAATAGAGAAGTTAAAAGTGGAATAAAGAGAAACATCTTCTCAAACTTTTGTTAATGCTACACATACATAAAAGTAGGTCAGAAAAGACAAAGCAAATCATTACACTGAATTAAATATAGCTCAGACTATCAATTCAAATTTCTGCACTTCTTTCTTAAGTTCACTACTGCCATTTGCAATGCATCTTCAATACATCAAAATACATATATAAATTCTTAAAGCATTTTGAACTTACATATCTCCACACAATAAGAATAAAAATATGATTTAGTACATGCGATATGCATTAAATACATTTATTGTACCAGACTAAATCTAAATAAAAACAAAACAAAAATGCTGAAGATTAAATTATATATATCTTAATTAATAGCATATTTGAAAAACTATCATTAAGTGAAGTTAGTCATTCACTAAGCATTTCTGATGTACTTTCTAATATAAATGTACGTCGCTATCTTTAACATACACAGCTAGAATACATTCAACTTGAAATAATCTAAACAAAATAGTGCTACTAAACAACTTTATATAAAAATTTTATTATGAAGGATTTAATTTATTTAATATATGTATATAGCTATGATATATATTTACAAACGAGTTAGATTCAAGAAGTCCATTTGTAAGGTGTGTTTAGGTAACAAATACTGTAGCACTATATATATATATATATATATATATATATATATATATATATATATATATATATATATATATATATATATATATATATATATATATATATATATATATATATATATATATATATATATATATATATATATATATATATATATATATGTGTGTGTGTGTGACAGTGGGATTGGCAAGAAAGTTACCCTCATCAGACCCAGGCAAGAAGAAAAGATTAAGACGAAGAAAGAGTAGAAGGTTAAGGAAAAGGTAGATATAGGGAAGTGATACACAATAGGAAATGGAGAGGGTGAAAGAAGAGTCGAAGTATTGAGGACAGTACCGTACAGTACTTAGGCTAAAGACACTTTACTACATAAAATATAAGGTATACAGTATTAATGAATATTAATAAAGTAATAATAATGTAATAATACAGTACAGTCCAGTAATACATACATTAATACATGGGTAGGTAAGTTTTTATGCGGATATGTAAATGTTCATATCTCGGTTGTTCGTAAGTAGGGGAGCTTCTGTATACAAAGTCTTACAACCTATATATAAAAGCTTGCTTTATAAACACTAGATTAGCCTGTATTGCATATTCAAGGTCAACATTCACTGTCATTCACTGATGTGAATGGTCTCCATATTACAGTATTAAAATTCTAAGAGTAAAGATGGCGTGATGTGTAATAATAGCTTTAGACAATTCCTCAATGAAGCCCTCTCCCATATTACCTTCTTGTTTGTGCGTACTAGTGCTGCACTGACAAAAATTATGTTTAGTGTTTATTCGCAAATGGCATTGTCAGCGTCTGTAACACAGTCTTCATTTTCATTCTCTCTCTTTACTGAGACCTTATCGTCTTGATTCTCATTTTCTTCTTGATCATCAGAATCCTCAGTTTTAATGGGATTATGATCCTGATCCTCAAAATCTTCGTTTTCGATAAGATAAACGATATGTTCATTTTCTTTCTTATCTTCATAAGTGTCCTCATCACTTTCCATTGAATCACTAAAACTCTCTTCCTCTTTCTTAAGTTCAGATGACGTTGCTTGGTTGGAAGAGTCGCTTTCACCTTTGTCTGAATCGCTCTCTTTCCGTTTCTTGGGGTCCATCATTGTTTTGACATGGTAGGCCATGTGTCTCTGTAAATCCCATTTCCTTCTAAAACCTTTCATACATATTTCACACTCAAAATCCCGTTTGCCTGTGTGAATAAGCATATGAACTCTTAAATTGCTTATTTTTGAGAATACTTTCTCACAGATTTGACACGTGTGGTCTTTTTTATTTGAATGAACAAGCACGTGGGATTTCAAATCTGCTTTTCTAGTAAATTCTTTATTACATATCTCACACTTGAACTCTTTTATACCCGAATGTACGAGCATGTGGGCTCTAAAGTTGCTCTTTCGACTGAATTCCTTTCCACAAATTTCACAGTTGTAGTCCTTTACTTCCGCATGGAGGCGCATGTGTTCCGTTAATCCTCCTTTTAAGGTGAAGGCTCTTCCACAGACATCGCATTTGTAGTCTTTTATGCCAGTGTGAATTAACATGTGATCTCTAAGCTTGCTTTCATAAATAAATCCCATACCGCAAATATCACACTTAAAATCCTTTTTGTCTAAATGATATAGCATGTGACCTCTCAGGGCACTGGCATACACAAAATCCTTGTCACATAAAGTGCACTTGTAATCTCTTATACCTGTATGACTCAACATGTGGTTTTTCAAACACCTCTTTTGACTGAAATCTTTTCCACACACCTCACACTTATACTCCCGTATGCCTGAATGAGATAGCATGTGAGTAGTTAAACTTTGTTTATGGGTGAATTCTTTAACACAGAGCTCACAGCTATAATTCTTTATACCTAAATGGATATTTGTGTGATCAATCATAGACCTTTTAGAAGTGAAGTTCTTGTCGCAAATTGTACACTGAAAGTCCTTCCTTCCTGCATGAACGGTCTTTTTATGCCTTCTCAACCCACTACGACCAAACAATTCTTTTTCACATATGTCACATTTGAAGCTTTTCTTCTTGGGCACAGTAAGGGGAGGCATCTCTAAGAAAGATGATTCAGGACTGTCTACCTCACTTTTTATTTCCATCTTCGCTTATTTTTTTATTATTAGTATTATATTAAAAGCAGAATTGAGATGATGAAACTGTCAGGTATGTAAACCAATGTTCCAACATCTGTTAGGAAAGGAAATAAATATTTAGAAGCTTGTAGACATTTGCATTCAATAAATATCTTCCATTACAAAGGCGATGGTAGAATTATAGTCTGTATTAATTTGTATTAAATGAATTTCATTTAAAATAGTGGATAGCTATTCGTAATTTATAAATTCTCTTCAATGTAAAAGAAGTTAGGATTACAAATGCTGTTCACTACTGTTCAGCTTCCCAAAAAGGATTTGAGTAGAAACACCCTTATATGTTAATCCTTTCTAATATAGTATATGTGACTCTGTAAAGATGTAAAACAACTAGCTTACAGCATGGGGTACTTAAAATACCCACGATCTATTAGGACTAAAACTAGCAAGTACAGAAGCAAATGACTTAGAAACATCATATTAAATGACCTCCTACAAACCACTAGGTAGGCTGTGGGAAAATTGCACAACCTAGCACAGGTATTTACAGTGGATCCCAAGCAATAACAATTTCTAGCCTCATTTCTTTTGTGTTATTCCTGCATGTGTAAAAGCAAACGGAGTCTCCAACTTATGATGTGCACAACTTATGACTCTACAACTATGACTAAAACCAGAAATATTTAGAAATTTTCTGGTCCTGACTATGCTGCCGGCAGCAATGAACTAATATATAATGTACTCTATACCTTTTCTGTTTGGCAAATTATTACACCAACAATTACATAATATGTATTATATATTGTATCAATCAAAGATAATTTTAATAAAATCAATAAAAAGTATAAATAAAAAAATGCAGTATCATATAAACTTATAGCAGAAACATATATTAAAAATATAAAATACAGTACAAAATAAATAAAATATGGGTACTCTTCGAGTCATGCCGGGGATTGGTTCCAACCAAGCTGTTGTTAGTGGCATCATTTAACCAATGAGAAAATGGTTGACAAGGACTATACTACAGTAAATATAAAAAGTATATCATCTTATGTCATAATGTTGGGTCTTTTTTTAAGCTTCATAACACAAATTTATTTCTTTATTATAATTATAACCTAATTATGAAAATATTCATTACATAAAGTTAGACATATACATACATAGACACAAGCCTCATTCCCCCTTGTAAGGGGGGTGGCCGAGCCAAGAAACGCGCATTTACCACGATCCACATACACACCTCAACCACTCCTCTCAGCTCCTTGGGGAGAGAGGGTTGCCATGTTTCCCCCCCTTCCACCCTGCTTAGGTCATCCACATGGTAGGTGGGCAAGGATAGTCTACAATAAGGCCCGACAGCCGCAGCTGGTTTACCCCCACCGTTTCATTACATGGCAACTCCCCTCACACCCGTCCACCACAGTTCGCTGAGCTAGCAGGTGCGAGAAATCCCTAGGGGCAGTGTCATATATGCACAGTCTTCCTCCACTCATTCCCATCTCTTGCACACACTCTTTACTGTTCCACTGACATTCCACGTGCATTCAGTGCTCTTTTCAAGTTCATCCATCTCATTCTAGGTCTCCCTCTTGACCTAACTCCAATCACTTCTGCACTCCACACTCTCTTCACTAATCGTTTACCACTCATCCTTTCCATGTGTCCAAACCATCACAACACTTTCTGATCTAACCTATCCGACAGCTTCATTCCAACACCCGTTCTTTGCCTGACATCCTCATTTCTTGCTCTTTCTATTCTAGATACACCAATCATACCTCTCAAACACCTCATCTCCATTACATTCAACTTGTTTCTTTCATCCTCTCTTGCATTCCAAGTCTCTGCTCCATACAATGCTGTCGGCACAATCACACCTTCATATATCCTTCTCTTTGCATTCATTCCAAATATCTATTTCTCATTACATATTTCAACCCACCTAGACATTTACAAGCTTCCTTCACTCCGTAATTTACCTCTACATCCACAATTTCAACTTCTTCAAGCAACTCCCCATTCACTCCTACATTCAGTCTGCCAACATTAACACTCCTCATGCATCTCATGACTTTTTTTTTACCAATATTCACCTGCCAGAATACCCCCACATCTCTTGGCTATTTGTAGGAAGTAAAATACAGAGGAGGGGATTCCCAGTCCCCCTGCTAGACAGTAATAAAAAAAAAAACTATAAAACAAGTTACACTCTGTAGTTACCCCTAGTTTTCATTCCTGAGCTCTCTCTCTCTCTCTCTCTCTCTCTCTCTCTCTCTCTCTCTCTCTCTCTCTCTCTCTCTCTCTCTCTCTCTCTCTCTCTCACTGAAACGTTCTTCAATTCAACGTTAACTTGGCTAGGCTTTTGTTATTCTTTTTTTTTCTAAACATGATGAAATTTTTAAAAATATAATACAGTATTGTAAGGCATTATCATTATTATTATTATTATATTACTATTATTATTATGCTTTATTGCACTGTGTATTGCCAATTTACCAAGTTATGTTTTGTTACGGCTTGAAAATCAGTAAATAATCTGTCACTTTTGCCATTGTAAAGGCGAATACTCATAAGTCGAGCATGTAGTAAGTCAGAAACTCCACGTCCCAAGCTGTAATGTACAACAATTAATTTTGCAATTCATTCATTATTTACAGTACAAACTGCTTATTTTGGAGCTCATGGTTTGGTATTCAACTAGAGACCACATGGCATATTTATGCCCAAAAAGCTCTTTGGAGATTGTTGGAATATATCTAATTTTCGTAATGAAATATGGGTTAAAGATTACTTTTACACCCCCAACTAACAAAATGAAAGTAAAAATTATTAGAAAATACCTAAAACCCACAAGAAAAGCTAATTTAATGTCGTTTCATAACTGCGGATGATCTAGCCTGACTCACTTTACCAAGTCTAAGCTAAGATTGTAATAATATTCATGAGATTTTTACTTAACTGGGAGTGTGAAAAAGAACATTTACCAAAATATACCACATACTGTTTATATTCTCAAATTTAGGCATCAATTTTTGTTAAGAGGAATATTTAACCAGTCGCAACTCCTTCCTGTAGCCACAAAAGCTACTTCCAAAACATTTTCAATTTTATATGTCTCTCTGTCACATCCAAATCTCAGGCAATTATTAGGTACACAAGCCTGGATATTTTATGGTTAAGATTCGTTTTATGCATCCCTTCCATAGCCTACCGAGAGATCAGCGTTACCACCACGCATGTTCCGCACTGCTGTATGAACATCCAAATTCACCCAATGAAGGTAAAGTTTCAAATACGAATTAGGTTAGGTTGATTGGGTAAGATTAGGTTAATTACATACCCACTGCCACCCACCAATGTCGACCCTAAAAAAAAAATAATGAGATCAAAGAAAAACAATAATCACATTAATACAAAAATGGTAAAGGTCCAGTATAACTCCGGCGCCTTGATTCTACCCTCCTCTATAAGGTAAAGTTACTTCGCATTGCCATATTTGTATAGAGCAGCGTTTCTCAACCGGTGCACCCAGGCGCACTGGTGCACCCTGAAAGGTAGCCAGGTGCACCCCAGGTAAATGAAAAACTTATTTATGATTTTTTTTTATATTAAAAAAATCTTTATTTTCAAAAACTACGGATAGGTATGTGGCTCCCATGTCTGAGTCCAGTCTAAGTCGCTTGATATTTTAAATTGGATGCTCATTTCCTTAATCTTTAAAAAGGAATGGATAATTCCCCTTTCCCTTCCTCAAGGGATTTAAATCAGTCATTTTCTCTCTCTCTCTCTCTCTTTCTCTCGTGAATGGTCGATATAAAATCTTAGACAACCCGTCCTAAAGCATGTGAGAAGCAGCTATAATGACAACAGAGTACAGGAATCAGCGGTTATATTTTGACCTAAGTACCGCAAGGGACATCTTAAAAATCGAACATAAAGAGATGCCCATTCATCAATTTTGGATTTCCATCAAAGAAAATCCTTCAATAGCACATAATCCACTGAATATTTTATTGCAGTTCTCCACATCATATCTCTGTGAATTAGAATTTTTTCCATATACCAACATTTAATGTAAATATAGATCAAATATTAGATGTATTGATGAAGAAATGAGAGTATGCTTATCACATATAAGGCCTAATATTAAAAAAATTGTCAAACACATCAAGCACAGGTCTCACACAAGCATACTTGATGAAATATATTGTAATGTCTTAAAGGTACTGTACTTGTTTATTTCAAGAGCCTTTTTATTATAATTTTACTATTTTGCAATTTTATGGATAATTTTATGTAACTGACATATTAAGTGCGCCTCAGAGTTTTAATTACTCTATAAGTGCACCCTGATTTTAAAAAAGTAGAGGAACACTGGTATACAGTATCAGGGGGTCGGACTTTTCCCCTAGCTAGGAGGTTTGGGTTAGGTTAGGCACCGGAGTTATACTGGACCTTTACCATGCATTTAACGAAATCTATACTGACACCCTAAGTCCGTGCTTTACCTAACCTAACCTCCTAGCTAGGGGAAAAGACCAAAACCCCCCCGTGATACTCTATACAAATATGCCAATGCGAAGTAACTTTATCTTATTGAGGAGGGTAGAATTAAGGCGCCGGAGTTATACTGGACCTTTACCTACAAAACATATCAAATCCTATCAGAAATAACGGTCTAGTCCAAAAATACGGGCGATGAATTAAACGAATCTTGGCCTATTTTAGGTCATAATTACAACTAACACTCATTTAAGCTCAAGCACTGATAAAGATAGCTGTCCTAACGCTCTGCGCCTCCTCATATATAAAATAATAGATCTAGTAATTAGGTTAACTTTCATTTGACGAACTGATAAACATTTACTTACCCATCCCCAAACAAGTAAAATAAAACATAAACCATTGAAAAAGTATCTAAAACAACTGAAAAAGTATCTAAAACAACTAAAAAAACAAACAATTAAAATGAATAAGTCGTATTTTGACCGAGGTGAACAAACCTAACCTAATCAATTTCAGTAATCTTTACAATCGACGGCTTGGAAAAATTTAAACATTTATGCATTTGACCATAATTTCTTTCCCAAAATGTGGATTACAGAAAACAATAACCTCTGGATGATCTTGGAATCTGTTGTAAATATTGACCACAACTGAGTAAATAAATATGCACCTGCTGGTTTTTGTAGAAAAAAAATACCAATACCCAGCTGGTATGAGGGATCACTCATTGGTCCTATTTTAAGACTCTGAGCTTAAAAATCAACAAATATTTTCATAATTCAAACACACTGAGCCTAAAATACCGTGGCAAACTATCTCAATTGGAACTTACTCCAGGGTAGACGTATAAATAACATAAATTCCTTGAGGGAATTTACCAAAACAATAAATGGTTTGAGGTGAAGCGAAGCACCGCTACATGGAGGAACAGCCTTTGCATTTGTTCCTCTTCGAATCCTTAAGATTTTGGTAAGGGAATTGTTGCAGGTGCCATTAAGAATTATGCCTAATATTTACTGAAAAATAACACTACATATAAATTGGTGATTTCATGTTCTTCGTAATATACTCCTACAATCTTTATGCTCTGTGACATACGTCTAAATATCTACGTTATTCATTGACTTTCTTTAAATTTAATGACTTCTTGATTAACAAACATTTATATAAATGTAATCCAGGATAAATAAAAAAAAAAAACATCAAATGCATAATGAGAATATCTACATTGCTTTTCATGTTATATTAAATGGTAATAATATTATAGACATAGAAACCATCCAAAAAAAAAAAAAACTCGTTAAAAAAATCAATTATTTTTGTTATTGTGGTCTATACTCTAGAATAATATCATGCCATATAAAACATTATTTGCCATTTACTAAATCTTTATTTAATAATGATCTTTATAGACATATCAAAAGAAAAATGTCGACTCGACTTCTTAATTGGATAATTCCTGGTCGCTCCAATCTTTATACAAGAGCCACATTCCCCCTCTTAAGGGAGGTGGCTAAGTCAAAGCAAAATACTACTACGACGTATAAATGATGTCTGAACACCAGTGAAAGAATACTTTCTTCATTATTTAAAAACTATTTAATTACAAATGATATAGCAATGAGGAAAATATTTTCATCTAATTCTCTAATTTGCTTGTTCAAATAATTATTAATTTAAAAAAAATGGAATTTTGTAAAGATAAATAACCCCCACAACTCCATGTTAAGTTTAAAAGCCCCGTAATCAAGCTGGTAAAGTTAAATAACCCCGTAATTAAACTTGTAAAGTTGAATAACCCGTTGTTTGTCTTTATAAGAACCAATTGAAATCATGTTGGAATAAAAAACAAAGAAAAAATACAGAACATTTATTCACACAAATATAAGTAAAAGGATTACGAGCTATTGAAAAATGGGCTGTAGATAAATTCATGATTTTATATTCAACACTAATATTAATTTGTATTGGTAGGAGATAACAGCAAAAAGCTTAAAAGGTATTAGTACTATTTCTATCGCCCCACATATATACTCTTGAAGATACGAGCTTAAGAATTCTCGTTCACAACCATGCATGTTTTTAATATGTAATTTTTATCTTATTCCAGGAGCTCTCTATTGCTTGCGTGCGAGCAAAGTTGGTAGCTAAAATAACTGATAGCTAAAATAACTTGTAAATACAAATAACCCCTATAACTACCTTGTAAATATGACGAACCCCAAGACTTGTCTTGTAAAGCTAAATAACCCTAAAGGACCCTGGGGCTATCTTTCTTTACAAGATCTTTAAAAAAAAATGGAATATAATCAATATAATTTCTTTCTCTTAGTCTTTTGTATGTTTGTTTTGGGGGCAAACAACATTCTAATTGGAAAACTAACATTTCATACACCACGACCGGTTTTGATTATTTAAAACGCACAATGGAAGTTATTATTCCAATGTAAAAGTGTTTTCTAAGCTTTGTTATAATAAGGAAAGAATAATTTTCTGTTTAGTGTTTTGGATAGAACCTTCGTTACACAGCCAAAGAATGTATAAATACTCTTTGTGTTTGGAAGGCAACCTTTGTTAGCCAGTCAGTGAATATAATGGGTAGTTTACAGTTTTGCGGGCCATGCCGCTTAACGACCTCACCCCTCCGCTCAAGTAAGTAGTTCGACCCGAACCTGTATGATTGGGGGAGAGGGTTTCTAGAGGTTAGGTAAGTATTTTTAGTTAGGATAGTAAAAAATTGTTTTGTACGCCTATTGTCGCCATTTTTGTGTATTCATCCGCCAGTTCTCTAGTTGGAGCCTAGCGCCATCTATTGGTAGGTTTTGAACATTGGTATGGCCCGCAAAACTGTAGGTGTTCCAATATATTACAGTATTTTCAATATTTCAGTTGGTAACCTTTGTTACACCCTCAAAAATATATATTAATAATATTACCTTCGCTTAAATGATGAATACTTAGAATTTTATTTTTTTTGACCATAATAATCTTAGTATATTAAATTAAACTGTAATTTCATATGCAATGGCCGCAACTCCCCTTGTAAGGGCATGGCAAAGTCAAAGCACACACCCGCCAGAAGGTAATTTACCCCAATTACTCTCTTTACCTTCTTGGGGAAATTATTATTATTATTATTATTATTATTATTATTATTATAATTTCCAAATTAGCATGTTATTACCCCACCTGCAGGCCACAAGGGAAGGTCTGCTCACCCTCAAGGGTGAACATCCAAGAACAAAACAAACAAAATTAGCATGATCATTATCCGCACTTAATTATTATTGTTTACAAGAATTTACAAACTTCAACTGGGTATTTTAATTGGAAATAAAATTTAGGTAATTTAATATATTTGTTGGTCTAAAGCTGTAAAATGTAGTACACCATTGATTCTTTAATCCTGTCTTCCTTCTTCTTGCTGCTGGCTATCTTCCTTCCTCTCTTTAAATGCCTTCTCCTCATCTTTAGGCTCATTTCTTTCCAAAGTCTGCTTCTTCCTTCTCCCTTTTCACCTTGTTCTTGTTGTTATTGCTATCTCCTTCCTTTTCTTTCTCCTCGTTCTTCCATCTCCTAAACTCCCTCTCCCTTCTTTATATCCTCCTTCCTCACTTTAGCTTCCTACTTAAAAGCTATCACCTCTTCTATTTTCAATTAGCAGAAAGGACATTTCATGTCACACTAGACCTAAGTAAAGCCTTTGATGCCACAATTCACAAATAAAATTTTCAACACAAGCGTACACAATAGAACAAAAAATATGGAGAGCATACTACCTCAGAGGCTGGTGTGTGCAAGTATCATTTGGCTGTCAGTCATCAAGCATCAGAAAAATTACACATGGAGTTCTTCAGGGATCTGCCTATCACCCACACTCCTTAATCGCACGATCTATCCACTTCACATACTCCAAGAACAAGTACACAGTTTTCTGAGCAGACGACATATCGCTCAATAGTACACATTAAAACACATACATAGCTGGTTCGCCACAAACAAATTTAAAGCAGGCCCAGCCAAGTTCTCATTAACTCTCCTCACAAAATCAAGAGCAGAGCTGTGTGTGTTTCCACAGCTCACGATAAACAACATCCTCTTAACAAAAACAAATCTAAAATCCGTAGATAATATACAATACATAATTGCCTTTTAAATAAGTTTCAAACATCAAAAACAAACTTACACCAGTTTTTTGTCCCCAACAAAGGAGGGAGAAAAAAAATCCAAAATATGAGATAATAATAATAATAATAAAATTTCTTCATTAAACCCCAAAAAATATAAGTATATATAATATGTATTTTGGGTGCAGTAAAATAATCCCTTGACTCTCGGAGACAACTTCAACTAATATGAAAGAAGTCTTGAGGATCTCCTTAAAACTACACCAGGGTCAGGCCCGAGGATAATTACGCTTCCGAAGGAATCTGAGATTCATCCAGGCAACATGTTGGCTGAATGTAGTATAGATGGGTATGAAATAATGGAAAAAAGGGTATTTAATGAAGAGAAAGGTAAGGGGTATAATACTATGTTAGGAAGGATTTATCTTTCACAGAAATAATAATGAAAAAGACTTATTGTGAGTATCTGTGCATTGAATTAAAAGTCACTGATGAAACGGTACTGACTGCATCTATTTATAGAATCCATAGTATGGACGTAATTGGAAATGACAACTTAATTCGATTAATACATGAAAGAAACAATAAACCAACAAAGCACAAGATACTTAAAGTTGACTTTAATATGCCCAATATAAACTGGGAAAACTGTGCAACAAATGAGGGAAGAAATAGTACTGAGGTTAAGTTTATTGAAACTGTCAGGGATTGCTTCCTCACCCAGCATATTAGAAAAATTACGAGGTATAGAGGGGAGTCAAGAGAGAGCATTTTAGATCTGATCTTTTCTAGTACTGAAGAAATTGTAAAAGATACCAAAGTAGAGAGCCCAGTTGGGAGAAGCAATCATGATTTGATAACTTTTAGTTGTAATGTTGAAGTGGAACCCAAAACTTATTGAGAGAAAATTTACCTTTATAAAAAGGCAGACTGTGAAAATCTAAAACATAGACTGAATATGATCTGGGAGGAATACTTGGGTGGAGGGGATATAGAGGAAATATAGCAGAAATTTAAATCCAAGTTAGAGAAAGTGATAAATGAATGTCCCATCCTAAATTATGAAATCCAAATAATTATTAAGAAAAAGAACAAATACTGAATTGCCAGTGAATTGGAAACTTTGGTCTAAGATTAAAAGTAAAAAGCAGCTATGGACCCGCTCAAAACATTTGAGAATGTATAGAAAGACTGAAGACAGAGGGTTCCAGGAAGTGGAAAGGATATATAAAAGGCTCAACTATCAAGTTAGAAGCGAGACCAGGAGAGAAGTAAAATGAAGGGAACACACTATAGCTAGAAATGTTAAAGAAAATCCAAAAATATTTTGGAAATATGTGCAGGATAAAATTATTAGAAGATCTGGTATCCCAGATTTCCAAATATCAAATGACAATAGCAATATCAATATACTTACAAAAACAGAAAGGGAAAAGGCTGAGGTATTGACCAAGCAATTCAGTAAGGTATATACTGAGGAGCAAGAAGAGAGTGTTCCTGAACTTCCTATAAGACAAGGATTATTGTTATCTTGAACTGAATTTTCAGCTTCAAAAATAAAGTTAGCCATTAAAAAAATAAAGAGAAATAAGTCACAGGGACCAAATGGGCTACATCCTAGGATACTTAGAAAGGAGGTGCAAAACTAGCAACTCCATTATAAATAAATTTTGGGTATTCATATGAGAAAGCTGAATTACCTGAAGACTGGAGAGTAGCTAACACAACAGCGTTATTTAAAAAAGAAAATCGTAAAAATCAAGGAAATTATAGGCCAGTCAACCTCACAAGTATAGTGAGTAAGTTGATGGAATCAATCAATAGGGAAGAACTCATGAGGCACATGAATAAAAATAAATTTTTCAGTAAAAACAATTTGTATTTCTACAGGGATGGTCAACAGTTCTTCAACTAATAAAAATACTCGACAAGTGGACACAAGTATTAGAGGAGGGAGATGCAGTAGATGTAAGTTAATGATCTAATGAAGGCTTTTGACAAGGTTCCCCATAAAAGATTATTGGAGAAAACCAAAAGTTACAATGTTGGATCCCAATGCCTGAGATGGATAGAGGCCTTTCTGGGATACAGAAGACAGTGTATAACTGTAAACGGACATAGATCTCATGACGAAATGTGCTAAGTGGAGTACCACAAGGATCAGTGTGATACTCCACATACATAAATGATCTCCCTGAAGTACTAAAAAACGACAGTGTATCGCATATGTATGCAGATGACATAAAATTATATAGACAGATAAAAACTCAAGGCGATGTGAAACTTATGCAAGAGGATATAGACTGTATGAAAGAGTGGTTCGAGAAATGGCTGTTAAGTTGCCATCCAAAGGAAAGTAAATTCATGAGAATTGGGACGAGCATTGTGGGTAAAGGAGAGTATTATTTAGGGGAGAAAATATCTGAAGTGGATGCAGAAAGGGATATAAGGGTCATTATTGATAAAAAACTTGGTTTCTCTGAACATATTGCTGACAAAGTTAGTAAGGCAAATAGAATAATCGAAATTATAAGGAGGACATTTGTATCACTGGATGAGGAAATTTTCAAACAGCTGTATGTTGCACTGGTTAGAATGCACTTGGAGTATGCGAATCAGGTATGGTCACCATACCTCATGAAAGATTTTTATGCCATAGAAAATACCCAAAGAAGAGCGACTAAACAGGTACCAACTTTAAAGGATATGTACTAGGTAGATCGTTTAAGAAAGCTGAAACTACTTACGTTAGCATATCAAGAGTGAATGATCCAGAAGTGTGTCAAGATATATTTAGACTTGGGGAAGACAGGAGAACAAGAGGACATTCCAGAAAATATATAAGGAGAGGTCTAGATTAATAAACAGAAAAAATTCCGTTTTGTCATCGAGTAGTCAACAACTGTTACGGCAAAATGCACTACAGTCAGAATCGGTAGTAAAATTTGAAAGAAATCTAGATAAAGCATGGGGAAAACAAGAATTGTGTTACATATATAAAGCTAAAATACAGTACAACAAAATTGTTCAAAATGCTGCTGCCGCCACTGACACAACCACAAATTCAGCTGATAATAGAGAGCTGGATACACAGGCCTAAAGGCCTCTTCCAGAACATCGACTGTGAGTAACATCTTAAGATCTAAAAGAAGCTTCGAAGTGTGAGCTGAGTGGGCATTTGTGGTAATATACTTGTCAATTATATTTCGAGAAACATGCTTCTTCTATGCTTTTATTGGAATTGAGGTTGCCGACTTTATTAAATTATATAATGCTGGGAATGGTTAATAAATGATTTATTAAAATTGCCTCCAGCAACCTCCTAACATTTTGGCTATGACTTTTAATATCATATTTACTGTTTTTAAAGTCCTTTTGGTGATTTTGGGACCAGAAATGTTCTGCAACAATACCATTTTTGTCTTACAAAGAATCTGCTTACTATTTTTTTTTAACCTGAGTTCCACGGTATGCCAAATTTCTAAAACATGACATAAATTGCAATTTTTACATCTAAGAAGGTACACTCCTGGACAGTTAATTAATGTAAAAATTATAATCCGTCATCTGAAAAGATAAGGTCACAGTTCCTAAGGGTACATGTAAATGATCCCACTAAGATTTCTTTCATATTTGAAGCCCTCTCCCATCCCAAGTTTATGGAAGCAGTAGTCTCCGAAAGTAAGGATTATTTTACTGGACCAAAAATACAAACCATATATACACATACCTTTAGGGATTATTTTGGACAACTTCCATTTGTAGTCTACATTATTTTGGTTGCCTATACTCAAAAACAATACTACTACTACTACTAATAATAATAATACAGTAAATATATTAAAAATAGGAATATGAAAAAGATGAAGAAGAGGAACAAGAACAACAACAAGAAAAAGAAGAAATTAACAGACATAAGTCTATATGAAGGTCGCTAACTGCACATGCCATATCCTCTGTAAAGGGCCACAGTGTTTTCTTCCCTCCATTTCCATGTTACTCATCAAACTATAAATCAACAAGATATCCTTTAGTAAATACAGTATCATAAACAGCAACAACAATATAATCTATCTGTACTTACTATAAATTCATATAATATCCATTGCGTTTATATGCTTATGCAGTACCCTATCTACAAATCAATAACAGAAGTTCATATGCAATCTACATTTCACTCAATAAAAGGGGAATAAAGAAAATTTGCAATAAAAAAAAATCTCATTTTATTATTAGTGATAATGTCTTTCCATTACTTCACATCAAACCAGAGAAAATAATACCTACAGTATATCTAAGGGGGACCTGGTGGTATTGCTTATTCTAAATACAGTATTACACTCCTAAATGATATCAAAGAAACCTTAAACGGTGATTAAGAGTATACCCTGTACTACACTTACGGCATAAGAAAGTGCATGTTATGATTATCATTCAGATACTTGATACTGTAGACACACTGCTAAGTTTCAACAAGTTCTTAGCAGTCTCCAGCAATAATGAAGTGAATAATATATCTGAAATACTTATTCCTGGCTTTTGAAAACCCTTGCTATTAAAGCTTGATGAGTTTTATAACATTCGCATTTCAGCAGTTACGCATTCAAAGCATCCTCTCTTACCTTGCTTAATCCTGGCTTTTAAAAACCCTTGCTATTGAAGCTTGATGATTTTTATAGCACTCGTATTTCAGCAGTTACGCATTCAAAGCATCCTCTCTTACCTTTGCTAATCTTAACTGACTAAACATTTATGAGCAAGATGATATAATCAGATCAATAAAAACTCTGTGCTTCCTATCACTGAGATGTTAACAGTACTTAATGAATTTGCTTAATTTATACAGGGATCTACGACTTAACAATATTCCAGACCCATGACAACCCAACCTTACAACAATCATTAGGAAATATTCCTTTATGGATTTTCTGACCAATATTGATGTCTAAATTAGAAATATACAGTGTAGTATAAAAAATTATTTGTTATAACAATAATAATAATAATAATAAATACAATTGATGTATTCAACTACACTTGGATACAGAAAAGACTCTTCAGTATCACTTCACCATATTTTACTTATTCTTGTTTTTCTTTGCAATAAAAATAATAATAATTATAATAATAATAATAATAACAATAATGAGAAGGGTAACTAATACATTTTGTAAAATGTTATACATTTATCATTTTCTTATTACAATATAGCATTACTGAATTTCTCAGACAAAATATTTATAGACACAGTAAAAATAAGAAGTTAATAAATGCGGGCTATAAAGATCAAGAAAGACCCAAATCATATGACAAACAGATGGTGAACTATTTGTGTTTACTAAACTACGGTCCTTATCTACCATTGCACCAATGATCCAAAAACTCTGACTTACGACAGGTCCAATTTATGGCCACTTCTTTAAAAACCAAACCCTGTCGTAAGTGGGAAACCACCTGTACAAGTTTTAGTGTGGATGGCATTTTCATGGTTATCAACACTATGATCATTCTAAGTTTTATATTAAATTTATAAACTCTTTGGTCTCAGATACAAGAAATGAATGTGTATTCTAACATCTGTCTCCCTATTCCTTAGCTTGCTTAAACTCATTATTGAATAAATTATCTTTGGCATTAATACTTACTATTCCCTTACAACATATATGATTATTATATTCACATATATATTGCTTCCTTATTCAAAAAGATGACTATTGTCATTCACAGCATATAATAATTGCTTTATCATATTCCCTTATGAATTACTGTTATTTATTACCCTTCAAATTTGTGCCTACTTTACTGCAGCACAGAAAAATGTCATCTTTTCAAAAGTCTATACATAAATATAATCCTCATTGCATAAAACATGGCCTTCATCATTAATTTCTGTCTTAATATTGACATTTTCTTCTTGATTTTCCGAGCCCTCATTTTTCACAGTATTCTGATCTTGATCCATGGGGTCCTCATTTTCAACAAGGTAAACAACATAATTGTCTATTTCATTTACATATATATCATTAACATTTTCCATTACTTCACAAGAACTAAGGATTTTATTATTTACAGATGATTGTATGGAATTGTCATTTTCTCCTTTGTCTGAATTGCTTTCATTCTGAATCTCGGATATCATTTTCTTATTGATGTGGCAGTTCATGTGTCTCTGTAAAGTCCAATTCCTTCTAAAACTCCTATTACATACTTGACACTCAAATTCTTTTTTGCCATTGTGAATAACCATATGGTGTTTTAAATGACTTATTTTTGAGAATACTTTCTGGCAGACTTTGCAAGTGTGACCTTCATTTGCATGAGTAAGTTCATGTTCTTTCCTATCAGCATTTCTGGAAAATGCTTTACCGCATATCTCACATTTGAAACGTTTTATACCCGAATGCACGAGCATGTGGTCTCTGACATTGCCCTTCCGATTGAATTTCTTTCCGCAAACTTCACAAGTGAAGCCCCCTCCTTCCTCATGAAGACTCATGTGATCTGCTAACCCTCCTTTTAAGGCATATGCTTTCCCGCAAACATCACACTTGTAGTCTTTAATACCAGTGTGAATTAGCATGTGAGCTTTGAGCTTGCTCTCGTAAATAAATCCCGAGCCACAAATATCGCACTTACATTTCTTTTTGTCTGAATGATAAAGCATGTGTTCTCTCAGAGCACTGGCATATACAAAATCCTTGGTACATAAAGTGCACTTGTAATCTCTCCTACCTGTGTGTCTCACCATGTGGCTTTTCAAAAAGCATTTCCGAACAAATTCTTTTCCACATACACCACACTTATAATTCCGTATGCTTGTATGAACCAGCATATGAATAGATAGTTTTTGTTTATTTATGAATTTTTTATCACAAAGCTTACATTCATAATTCTTTACACCTAAATGACTATTTGTGTGATCGATCAAAGACTTTTTAGAAGAGAGTGACTTGTTGCAGATACTACACAAAAAGTCCTTCCTACCACCATGCACAGTCTTTTTATGCCTACTCATCCCACTCTGACTATAAAATACCTTTTCACAAATATCGCACCTGGATCTTTTCCTCTTGGGCACAGTACGGGTAGGCATCTCTAGTAGAGATGATTCAAGTCTCTCTACCTCACTTTTTATCTCCATCTTTTCTTGTATGAAAGAAGAATTGTGATGATGAAGCTGTCAGGTATGTACATCCAATCTTTCAATGTCTGTTATTAAAAGAAAGTAATCGTTAGTATCTGGTATATATTCATATTTAATAAATAGCTTCCATAAGGAAGAAAATAGAGGGGTTATCAAGTTGGTTTTAATTTAAACTTATTCACTTTCATCTAGAAGTAATGCAAATAAATATATTAATTTGCTCTACTTTCATCCATATATGAAGTTTTAAGTAACTCCTATCATAAGAATTGTAAAAGCTTGTTTGTAATTTGATTCCATGCTCTTACAGGACTATCTGACTGTAATATACTTTGCAATAATTGTAATTCAGTTCAATGTTTTTATGGGACAGTATGATTGCAAAAGCATTTGAACTTTATCTCTTTCACTGAGGATTGCTAGTTCAGTCTGGTAACTATTTTCCCAATACTTGTCTTCAATTTATTATGGCTGTGAATTCTGCTGCAAAGAAAATCAGTGGCCCAGTTTTGGCTTTACATAAAAATGTCAAAATCTATCAAGTATGATTTTTCCATTAAGAAAAATCCAATGAAAATTATTTGTAGTAAGGGTCCCCCTCCAAAAATGAAAAATAAGGTGCACTTGGTCATGTTAAGACAATGAAAGCGGGTGTAGTGGCATCTGCTGTAAGCACAGGCTATGAGTCAGCAGCATATTGGCAGCAGCTAGATGCAGATGCACTTTGGTTTATATGTTAAAAAGTCTTCTTATTGACTAATGACCTCCAAATATTGAAAACAATTAGTTTGGCAATAATATCATTACTAAAGGGAAATATACAGAATCATATTTGCAGCTTAACCTTTGGTCTTTACGCGGTAACCATGTAACAAACTCAATTTCCTTCATAACTGTTGGTGATCTAGCCTAGCTAACCTTATCAAGTTTAACCTAATATTAGAAATATCATGAGGTTTTTCTTGGGAGTGTGAATGTAAACTTTTACCAATAGTCTAAATATTTACTACATTCACATATATAGGAAATATTATTTGTTAAAATTATTTCTTAATCAACCAAATCCCATCCACTACTAGCTGCTTCTAATATGCTATCGAATATCAGTATTTGCCGTTTTATGAGTCACTAGTAAATCCCATCTGAGAGGTTGGAGCCGGGGAATTAAGGCTGGAAGCCCTTTCTAACACCCCGCAGTGGGCTCGAACACGGGTTTGTCACTTTCCAAAACGACTCCTCTGCCACTTCATTACCGATGCCTCTGTCTCATCCAAATCTTGGGCAAGTCAGCAAGCATCATAAGTACACTAAACTGGATATTTTAAGTCATAAGAGCAACCGATCACACTATAATCCAACCCTAAACTAGATGGCTGTTTTTATGCTATGTATTCTCCCCATCCAAAAGCTAATTAACTCCACAGGAACGTTAGTACTCTAGTAAGACAAACTGGTAAAAGAAGGTTTATGTTAAATATTCATGTTGACATCCATCTCTCTTTGGGAGTGATATTCAGGTTTTTCCAATGATCTTTGATGCATGTTGAATGAGTGTGAAAATCAACACTATTGATATTATTCAAAACCTAACCTAACTTAACCTAATCTAAGATAACCTGTTTTAACCTAAACATGAGTCATTCAAACAACAAAAAATCCTAAAAATATCGAGACCTCCTTAACACATATAAAATAGTCAGGGATTAGATGGGTTTCAGAGTAAAAAAGGAAAAATTACAAAGATTACTTACACATCCCCTTACAAGTAAAATTATAATTACAGTATACTGGAGTCGCTAAAACTGGTTACAATTCGTTTTATGCACCCCTTCCATAGCCTACCCGAAAAATCAGGGTTACCACCACTTTCTGAAATGTTCCATGCTAAGGTACAAAAACCCAAATTCACCTTATTGAGGTGTGAAGGGTTTCATATTTGGATTAGGCTATGTTAGATTAGGTTATTCAAGACCTAACACAAAGAAACACCAGTAAATTCCGACAATAACAATGATCCGACTATTTCAAAACCTATCAATATAGTTTAGTCCACAATCTGGAGGGGTGCATAAAAGGAATTTCAACCCTAAAAACATCTATTAAACAACACTTAAACTGTTCAAATAGTATCTCATCTGGGGATAAACTAACCTCAATAGATAATAAATGGCTAAAATTCGTTCGAAGCAAACCTCCCCCTCTTCCATTAACCTCCACGAAATATCAACGTTACCACCACTTCATAATATTTAAAGAAAAAATTAAAATAAAAAAATCTGGGTTTGGTTAGGTTAGTTTGATTAGGTTTAACTGCGTCGGATTAATTAAGATTTGTTAGATTATCTATTTGCCAACAGACGCTCATCAAAGTCAGCCATAACAAAAAATTATTTCAGAGAAAAACAATTATCAGAGTAATTAAAATTATATCGAAATTTATTGAAAAAAAAGGGTTCATCCTAATTTAGAAGGGGGTTTAATGCAAACCTTAACCATACATGGTATACTTGAAAAAGAGGAAGAGTCCATAAAACGAATCCTAATTGAATGGTATACTACAAGAGGAAGAGTCCATAAAACGAATCCTAATTGAATGGTATACTCTAAAAGATGAAGTCCATAAAACGAATCCTAATTAAATTTTATGAGATTTTTATCCAACTGACAGCGAGGAATGATGTAAACATTAAACCATTTAGAAAAAATCTCACAAAAAGGAGACACGTAAGTCTAGAGTAAATATTACGGCAACGAAAAAGTGTAATGAATTCACACCAACTAATTAAATCTAGCAAATTATCCCCAACACACAGCTGGCACGAAGTCATGACATCAAGTAGTCCCATTTTATGACTGTCAGCCTAAATTTTAACATACATTTCCATAATTGGTACATGCGAAAATAAAAAATACTATTACTATACTGAAATCATTACTTACTATAGTACCGAATTTTAAATATATAAAAAGTTCATTTATAAAGAAAATCACCCAAAATAAAATGAGGTTATGCCTCGAGGCATCGCTTGGCAGAGGAACAGCCTTTACATAGATTCCTCTTTGGAAACTACTACATAGTTCTCAACAAAATTAGGCGTTATAATGGCTGAATAAAAAGCGCATTATATCTAAATTAAGGAGCTTATGAAGAATTAGGACCTGACTTTACATAAAATATCAAATTATATTAACAATTTAATAAAAGTAACCTTATCTAATTTTACAGAAGATTGACGACAGTCTTCACGAGCGTCAAAATTAATTATTGCATCGTTCATAAAAACTCAGCTCTTGAATCTTTGTGTGTCACATACTTATAAATTCTATTAGACAGCAGGAGATTACATTACTTAAAAACTGTATGCTTTCAAGTTCACGAAATGCAAAATTTTACAACTTTATGCTACGATTATACTTAAAAAATAAATAAATAAATAAACCTAGTTGGTAGAGCAATGAATACATGTAAAAATGATAATTTATCTATTGTTAAGTCAATATGCGAAAAACATTGTTAAAAATAACTTCAAAACAGTACTAAAAAAAATGATGGACTAGTCGACTCTATTATAGCTCTCTCTCCAGCAATCTGAATAAAGATAATAGAGTAATGATGAATGCTTTGCTGTCTCCATTTTAGAATTTTTCTTACAGCAATATTAATATGCAATGTAACATATATATTTTCTTGTAAAATCCTATTATATTCCTATGTATGCTATCTATCTCCCCTGGAGTCTTCATAAAGTTATTATTATTATATAGATATCTTATTTACCTCTTCATACTTACCAATTGTTTAGAGAGATTTATACAATAATTTGACGTTCTTTTTATCTCTCTCTCTCTTCTCTTCATTCATTTTACACTCACCGTATATACTTTTAAAATCATTCACAGTTGTGGCATTTGTATATGTTGGCATACTGTTCCAACTATTACGTACTCTTTCAGGAAAAAAAAAAAAAAGTATTTTCTGATATTCTTAGGACCCTCGGCTGGGTTAGTCCATCCCCCAGTGTTCACGTAGGGTTGTTGATTTACTAGCTTCTTTTATTTTGGCTAAGAATTTTAAAATCGATAATTGAAACCATTTTCTCACACAATAATACAGTATTTCACAGACAGTGCAAGGAGCTATCAGGAGATAGTTAATGCTATCTCAATCCATAGTTTTAAGGACAGGTATGATAAGTATCACTAAGTATAAAATGGAACCGATCAGGAGACGGGAAGATACGAGCTTTGGGCTCTTTCCCGTAAACACAATTAGGTAATCACAGAGTGCAAGCAGCTGGGTATTTATGAGAAGCTATCCAGTAATCTTTGAGATTGAGTTACGTAGATGTTGATCGACAAATATGCAGTGTATTTGCTACACATCTGTTACTATCCCCTCACACCTAACAAGTCACTACACTCCCCTTCTCTTTCTCTCTGCTTCCTTTTACATTTCTTGCAGCCATGAGGGCAATTTGCTTTGCCTATCCTGGTGAGAGAGAGAGAAGGTATCAAGAGCAATGTCTTTTCAACTACAGAAGTAACCTACAACACTTGACAGAAAGATGATCTCAAACCACAGGAACTCATGTAGTAGGTTGGCCCATGGCACCAGCCACCCGTTGCAATACTACAGTTGAAGGTGTTTCAGACAAACTAGGACTGCCCCGGTGAGCTCGATGTTAAGTCTTCCTTCAGTTACAGATCCTTTTCTATGCATACATATACACAGAGTATCCTTATATAATTTGCTACACGTCACTTACTATCCTTTCAAATTTGACAGGTCACAAAATTCCCCATCTGCTTCTCTTAGCATTATGTTTCTTCATGCCAAAGTCCGATGAGGGTCATTTTCTCCACCCATTTTAGTATCACACACAGAATAATGACAGAAGATCAGGGGATGGGGCCTCATTAAGATTGTTATACACAAATGCTGATGGATTAGCTGGTAAGGCAGTAGAATTAAAAGATACGATTCACAACAGTAAGGCAGATATAGCAGCAATTACAGAGACTAAGTTGAGTGAGGACATAAACAGTGTCACAGTTTTTCCTAAGGGTTTCAGAATACTAAGGGTTGAAAGATCTGAGAGGACTGGTGGAGGGATAGCACTGCTCATAAGTGAAAGGATTCAAGTCGAAGAAATAAACTTGGCTATAGAAAGTGAGTTCAAGGAATTTCTTGTTGCTCGCATAAATACTGGGTCAGAGAGCATTATAATAACTGTTGTATACAACCCACCAAGGAACCAAAATAGGCTTGAAGTTTATGAGGAAAGTCATATAGGTACTATTGAAGTCATAAACTCAGTTGTTAACATGGCACGGGAAAAAAAATGTAGGATTTTGATTATGGGAGACTTTAATCATAAAGAGATAGATTGGATAAATCTTGACCCACACAGTGGTGAGGACTCATTCGGGGCAAGATTCCTAGATTGCGTACAAGGGAATTTCCTACACCAACATGTAATGGAACCAACAAGGGCCAGGGGTGGGGATGAGCCATCACTACTTGATCTAGTCTTCACAGATAATGTGTTGGATATTGAAAAAATTGAGTATGAACCACCAATTGGAAAGAGTGACCACTGTGTGTTGTTGATGGAGTATATCATTGAAGATATTCTTCCTGAGAGTAGAGGCACTGAGGACATGAGGAGGAACTATCCTAAAGGAGATTACATCAAAATGAATGAGCTTTTTGCAGTTATTGACTGGAGAACCTTATTTTACAACAAATCTGTACAAGAAATGTATGACATCTTTTGTGAGAAATATGGGAAGATAGTAGATTGCTGCATACCTGTCACCAAAGTAGGTGTACTTCATGCCAGAGAGAAATAGTTCGATAATGGGTGTAAAAGAGCTAAGGAGTGGAGAGACAAATGCTGGAAAAGGTATAGGAGGAGAAACAACATAAATGCCTGGCAAACCTACAAAAGAGCAAGAAATGACTACCTAAGTAAAAGGAGAGAGGCAGAGAGAGACTATGAGAAGGACATCACCAGGAAGGCTAAAGAAAATCCCAAGCTTTTCCACAGCTTTATCAGAGGAAAACTGAAGGTAAAAGAACAGGTTTTAAGGTTAAAGAGAGCGGATGGAAGCATCACTGAGACGGATGAAGAGATCTGCAAAGAATTGAACAAGGAGTTTCAGTCAGTATTTACAGTAGAAAATACCCCACCCCCTCAGATTGCAGTGATAGAAGCTCAAGGGCCGGCATTAGAGAACATCAACCTTACAGCCACAGAGGTATGCAAAGCGCTGATGGATTTAGATGTTCATAAAGCTACAGGTCCCGATAACATATTCCCTCATGTGCTTAAAAAATGCACAAACACAATATCAGTGGCACTAAGTATCATATTTAAGGAGTCACTGGAGTCGGGAGAGATTCCAAGATGCTGGAAACAAGCAAATGTGATACCTATCTTCAAAAAGGGAAGGAGGGATACGGCTCTGAACTATAGACCAGTTTCCTTGACCAGCATAGTTTGCAAAGTTATGGAGAAACTACTAAGGAAACATATCTCTCTTCACTTGGAATCCTTCAACTTTTTGTCAGTGAGGCAACATGGCTTCAGAGAAGGTAGATCAACAGTAACAAACTTATTAGAATTTTATGATGAGGTAAGCCAAATCTTACAGGAAAGAGAGGGCTGGGCAGATTGCATATTCCTAGACTTCCAGAAAACGTTTGACACTGTTCCACATGGGAGACTTATTAGGAAGCTGCAATCAATGGCTAGAATAGGTGGAAATGTTTTGGAATGGATAAAAACTTACTTAGAAGGAAGGGAACAGAGGGTTAGAGTAAGACACTCAGTGTCTGAATGGGGAAGAGTTAGTAGTGGAGTTCCACAGGGTTCAGTTTTAGGGCCACTTTTGTTCCTTGTATATGTAAATGACCTACCAGAGTCTGTAAATTCATTCATGAATATGTTTGCAGATGATGCAAAGATTGTGAAGAAAGTAAAAAACGAGAACAATGGTAGAGAACTTCAGGAGGATCTAAATAATCTGCATGAGTGGTCAGAAAAGTGGCTAATGAAATTCAATACTTCAAAATGTAAGGTAATGAGAATGGGTACAAGTGCAAGAAGGCCCAAGCTTGACTACTCAGTGGCTGGAGTACAACTTCAAGAGACAGAAAATGAGAGAGATCTAGGAGTAAACATACTGGCAGATTTGTCTCCAGAAATACATATAAATGGCATAGTAAGGGCAGCATATGCATTCTTATCAAATGTAAGGGTAGCCTTCAGGCACATGGACAAGGAAATGTTCAGAAATATTTATGTAACCTATGTGAGGCCAAAACTCGAATATGCAGCCCCCTTTTGGAATCCGCACTTGAAAAAGCACATAGCTAAGCTTGAAAAAGTTCAAAGACATGCCACGAAACTGGTGCCAGAAATACGCAATCTCAGTTATGATGAGAGGCTGAGGGAATTAGACTTACCATCACTGGAAGCTAGAAGAGTGAGGGGGGATATGGTGACAGTCTTTAAATTCCTTCATGGTTATGATAGAGTGGATAGGGATCGATATTTTGATATGGCTGGCTTTAGAACTAGAGGTCATAGTTTGAAGCTTCGTAAGAAAACTTCTTCGCAGGATGTAAGGAAATACTTTTTCAGTGTAAGAGTAGTTGATAATTGGAATTGGCTAAGCGAGGAGGTAGTTAATGCTATCTCAATCCATAGTTTTAAGGACAGGTATGATAAGTATCACTAAGTATAAAATGGAACCGATCAGGAGACGGGAAGATACGAGCTTTGGGCTCTTTCCCGTAAACACAATTAGGTAATCACACACTTACTTAGAAGGAAGGGAACAGAGGGTTAGAGTAAGACACTCAGTGTCTGAATGGAGAAGTTAGTAGTGGAGTTCCACAGGGTTCAGTTTTAGGGCCACTTTTGTTCCTTGTATATGTAAATGACCTACCAGTCTGTAAATTCATTCATGAATATGTTTGCAGATGATGCAAAGATTGTGAAGAAAGTAAAAAACGAGAACAATGGTAGAGAACTTCAGGAGGATCTAAATAATCTGCATGAGTGGTCAGAAAAGTGGCTAATGAAATTCAATACTTCAAAATGTAAGGTAATGAGAATGGGTACAAGTGCAAGAAGGCCCAAGCTTGACTACTCAGTGGCTGGAGTACAACTTCAAGAGACAGAAAATGAGAGAGATCTAGGAGTAAACATACTGGCAGATTTGTCTCCAGAAATACATATAAATGGCATAGTAAGGGCAGCATATGCATTCTTATCAAATGTAAGGGTAGCCTTCAGGCACATGGACAAGGAAATGTTCAGAAATATTTATGTAACCTATGTGAGGCCAAAACTCGAATATGCAGCCCCCTTTTGGAATCCGCACTTGAAAAAGCACATAGCTAAGCTTGAAAAAGTTCAAAGACATGCCACGAAACTGGTGCCAGAAATACGCAATCTCAGTTATGATGAGAGGCTGAGGGAATTAGACTTACCATCACTGGAAGCTAGAAGAGTGAGGGGGGATATGGTGACAGTCTTTAAATTCCTTCATGGTTATGATAGAGTGGATAGGGATCGATATTTTGATATGGCTGGCTTTAGAACTAGAGGTCATAGTTTGGAGCTTCGTAAGAAAACTTCTTTGCAGGATGTAAGGAAATACTTTTTCAGTGTAAGAGTAGTTGATAATTGGAATTGGCTAAGCGAGGAGGTAGATAATGCTATCTCAATCCATAGTTTTAAGGACAGGTATGATAAGTATCACTAAGTATAAAATGGAACCGATGAGGAGACGGGAAGATACGAGCTTTGGGCTCTTTCCCGTAAACACAATTAGGTAATAACACACACTTACACACACACACAAAAGCACATTTATCTGAAGCAATCCCTATCATATATGACGAGTTCCCTGATGCTAAAAAAAAAATATATATATATATATAAATATATATATATATATATATATATATATATATATATATATATATATATATATATATATATATATATATATATATATATATATATATATATATATATATATTGTAGGTCCACTAAAGAGTGAACTTCGAATTTATATTCAGTAAGAAGTGACTGGAAAATACTTTTCCTTTTATCCATCAAGGCTGCTTCGTATGACTCATGTGGCCCAGATTGTACAATAGTTGCACTGAGCTAGGTAGTTTACATCCATCATAGAATTTTCAAACATATATTTAGAGACGTATTCCCTGCGTGTCGTAAAAGGCGACTAAAAGTGGACGGGGCGGGGGGACTGGGAATCCCCCCTCCTTGTACCAACCTCCTGTGAGACGTCAAAGAAGAAGGGGAGTGGGGGGGAGAATAACTTCTCCCCAAACTGTTTTCCTTTTTTGATGTCGGCTACCCCCCAATTTAAGGGGGAAACAGCCAAGGTATATGTATGTATATTTAGAGAACAGATCTGTAACGTATTCTGCTTATAGTAAGCAGAGTGGTGTCATATTAATCTGGTCCCAATTGACATGGATGCTTCAGCTGGATATTCAATATCCATCACAGAGTTAATTTAAAGTTCAAATTCAGATAGCTTTAGCTTGGGAAAAACTTTCTTCATGACCTGTCTGGTCGGATAACATTAAATAAACATGAAAATTAGCAGATACTGCAAATCATAATATATCTAAAACCTTCTTTATCCTTACCGTAGATAAATCAGTCAAGGAACAGAAAGGATATAGATTGCAAATAGGTACATCCTCGGAAACATAACTGCTTACAATTATTAATGGCAATATTTTAAAAACATCTAGTAAATATAACAATACGTAAGACTGCAGTATGACCAGGTATTATATTGTATCAAGTTATGCAGTTCCATACTTACATTAAGGGAAAAGTTCATAAAATAATGAATATCACTGACACACAAGCTGCAAAAATGCACTCAACCAAATAATCGTAGATTACACTTCCTTCCACTCAACCACGCACACACACACACACACATCTCCCAGTTAACCAGCAGAGCAACTCCTTCTCTTATTCGACCTCTCTCTACTCCTGACACCTTACAAATAACGCTCCATAACTGAGACTCTTCTTTCCTATTTACTTTGTTTTACTCAATGAAATACATCCATCTTTCTTTTACAAACATGCAACTACTAATATAACCTCCCCTTTAATCTACATTATTACATAATTACACACATTCAGAAACTCAATTTCTATGATTCTGATTATATTTTCCAACCAGAACCCATTGAAAATTCAAGGGAGTATATTCCTACTCCCTTTGTTCAATCATATCATTCAATTTTTATGACATACACAAGAATAGCGGGTGGTATTTTTGTCCCTCGTCCAAGGATTGTTGAGTAAGAAAGATAATAATAATAATAATAATAATGAAAATAATTTCTAATGTCCAATTCCATGTTCTTCATCAAATTATCAAACAACAAGTTGTCCTAAAATATATACAGTATTATAAACAATAACAACAGTATAGTACATTCTGTACTTAAATTCATATGCTATCCAGTGTCTATATGCTTATACAAAACTCTACCAACAAATCAATAAAACAAGTTCATATGCAAATCAACATTTCATTTAATAAAAGGGAAATAAAAATACAACACTGTGTATATACTGTAGCCTGTAATAAAAAAAAAAAAATAATGTTTGTGTCAATGTCTTTCCATTACTACACATCAAACTACAGCAACTGATAGGTGTTCTAAGAGGAATGTTGGTGGCATTATTTTATTTTACATTTTACACTCCTCGGTGATATCAAAGAAACTGCCATTGACAGGTGGTAGAATGATATCAAAGGAACTTAAAACGGTGAATATAAGTGCTGCACTTAAGAAAGTGCGTTTCATGCATTCTCGAGATATTTAACACTCTAGACACAATGCAAAGTTTTATAAAGTTTTAGTTGTCTGCACCAGTAATAAAGATAACCTGTATTAAATCTTTCTATATATGGGCAGCAATAAAAATTTACGTCCACAGCATAAAACATCTTGACAGGATATTAAAGAAGAAATATGCGAATCATGTTATTTGTGTAATCTTCCCATTGTACTTTTCCTACATGAGTTTATATATACAGTATCAGTATCTTCACCTAAACACATACATATCACTAAGCATTACGAATTGTTAAACAGAAAACATATTACTGAATTAACTTATATAAAAATTTTATTATGAAGATTATTAATTGAATTTTAAAATTTAAATGACTAAGAAATTATATATATATATATATATATATATATATATATATATATATATATATATATATATATATATATATATATATATAT
>JAXCGZ010008040.1:0-10000 GCA_037179515.1 Halocaridina rubra
GAAACTGGTGCCAGAAATACGCAATCTCAGTTATGATGAGAGGCTGAGGGAATTAGACTTACCATCACTCGAAGCTAGAAGAGTGAGGGGGGATATGGTGACAGTATTTAAATTCCTTCATGGTTATGATAGAGTGGATAGGGATCGATATTTTGATATGGCTGGCTCTAGAACTAGAGGTCATAGTTTGAAGCTTCGTAAGAAAACTTCTTCGCAGGATGTAAGGAAATACTTTTTCAGTGTAAGAGTAGTTGATAATTGGAATTCGCTAAGCGAGGAGGTAGTTAATGCTATCTCAATCCATAGTTTTAAGGACAGGTATGATAAGTATCACTAAGTCTAAAATGGAACCGATGAGGAGACGGGAAGATACGAGCTTTGGGCTCTTTCCCGTAAACACAATTAGGTAATCACACACACGCGCGCGCGCGCGCGCGCGCACACACACACACACAAGGCGGGCATTAGTACAGACGCAATCAGTATTTCTCGAATTTTTCCTTGTCTTTTTGAGTGAACCGGGTCTAAAGTATAAAACCTAAACCAAATTTGCCTAAATAGATATTCTGAAGAGTATTGAGTAAAAAAATATTTTTGTAATAAGAGAGACAGTACTAAAAAATTAAAGGGAAATTCTATGAGAGCACTTTTGAAAGGGGAAAAAGAAGAAGCTGTCTTGCACTGTCTTGAAGGAAGTTTAGAAGAGTTGCAAGAGGTGAAGTCATCACATTACATAAGTATTTGAGCAAATCGGGGAGAGGTCTTACAGCCTTGTAATCTGATCTTTTGGCTCCATATCTTGCTAAATCAATATCCTTCCGATATAGATTAGCTTGATGGTCAACTTGTCATACAAAATAAATGAATATATAAAGAAATAAATACGATAAATACACCTGTCAACAGTGTTAATTTGTCAAGTAGCACAGTTGTCCTAATTTTTTCTTTTTGCTCTCTTCTCTTTTATAATTTTTTGGTTTAAACTGAGTTAGAATTTAAGATTTAAATTCTGAACCTGTGAAAACATTCCTTGGTTAAATATTGATTATTTTTTTCTCCTGTAATGACCGGTTTAGCAGTTAAAAAGAAAATATAGCAGAAAGAGGTGTCAAAGCCTCATGTGGGTGTCTCCTCGGTTGCATATTCCTTCATGTAGGTTTTTGTTTTGTATTTTTTCTTCTCTAAGTCAAATTTTAAGTTTGGATGTATATTACCAGAAAAGAGATGAACTAGGTAACTAAATCAGTACTTATATGAAGATATAGTAATTTCTCTATATATTCTGTGAACGGTACAACATCAAAATGAAACCATCTCTGTCCCTAACCTCCCCATCCAATGGTTGGGGGAGGGGTGGTAGAGGATCTTCGGGGGTTGTATGAGGGGAGTAGCTCTTAGAAGGTTGAAATAAAAAGTCAAGGACCCTGAAACCCTCGTAATAGATCTGGATGGTGATTTGGAATATGGATAGATAAATGTAAAAGAATAAAACACTTAGAGAGGCAACAAGATCTTTGGAGGAAGAAAATAAGACAAGAGGGCAATAGAGAAAAGACCTAGAAAAACAAACAAAAAACCTGGAAGGGGAAATGATTGAACTAGAAACCAGAATATCTAAACTAGAAGATAACAAACAGTTGAATGACAACCTGAATGAATTAAATGTTAGTTCACTTCTCTCTTCTGAGAGAGACGAGATTGCAGCTTGGAATGTCCAGATAAAGGAAAACATAGAGCAGTTTAGAAAAGAGTTTCAGGAGATGAATACGGATGCCATGAAAACTTCCTTTGCAGATGCAGTAAAGGGGAATGTGGCAGTAAGAGAGACTGTAAGGGTGATGGCACTGGAAAACGTACAAATGGTTGACTATAAAGAAACAGTAATAGAAAAAATAAAAAATGTTGTGATGGAAAGGGCTAATCCCCTGAATAAACAGGCATTTGATTCAGAGTAGATAGTGGTAATCTCAGGCATAAGTGAATTCCAGGAGACAACATGACAGTGGAAACTTGAACAAAATAAAGCTAGGGTTTTGGACCTTATATGTAAGCTTGTAGTAGTATGTGGTCCGAAGAATATTGTAAACATTTACCATCTTGGTAAGTATTCTAGGCGAGAAACGGTAAGACTAATGAAAGTAACCTTTGAGAGAGGGGACACATGTAGGAAAATATTGATTAGGGCAAAAACATAAAAGATATTCAAGAATTCAAAACAGTGTGCATTAGATCATACAGACAACAGGAAGAGATGGTAAGGATATAAAAACCTGTTGCAAGAAGCTAGAGGGTTAAATGAGGGAAGAACTGAAAATAGAAGAATTTCTTTTTTCAGAGCTATTCTAGTTAAAGGGGAGATAAAGAAGATAATGATAGATCAGGGGATGCGGTCTCATTAAGATGGCTGTACACAAATGTTGATGGAATAGCTGGTAAGTCAGTAGAATTAAAGGATAAGATTCACAACAGTAAGGCAGATGTAGTAGCAGTAACAGAGACTAAGTTAAGTGAGGACCTAAATAATGTCACAGTATTTCCTAAGGGCTTCTGGATGTTAAGGACTGAAAGATCGAAGAGGATTGGTAGAGGGATAGCATTGCTCATAAGTGAAAGATTTCAGGTTGAAGAAATAATGTTTGCTATAAGAAGTGAGTTCAAGGAATTTCTTGATGCTTGCAGAAATATTGGGTCAGAGAGAATTATAATAAATGTTGTATACAATCCACCAAGAATCCAGCACTGGTTAGTAATTTATGAGGAAAGTCATATAGGTACTATTTAAGTCATAATCTCAGTTGTTAACGTTGCACAGGAGAGAAACGAGGGCCAGGGATTGGGATGAGCCATAGCTACTTGATCTAGTATTCGCAGATAATGTGTTGGATATAAAAAAAATTGAGTATGAACCACCGAATGGAAAGAGATAGCACTGTGTGTTGTTGATTGAGTATAACATCGAAGATGTTCTGCCTGAAACTAGAGGCACTGAGAACACGAGGAAGAACTATATGAAAAGAGATTACAATAAGATTAATGAGCTTTTTGCAGTTATTGACTGGAGGACCTTATTTAACAACAAATCTGTACAAGAAATGAATGACATCTTTTGTGAGATATAAGGGAAGATAGTAGATTGTTGCATACCATCCACCAAAATAGGAGTATTTCATGTCAGAGAAAAATGGTTCAATAATGAGTGTAAGAGAGATAAGGAGAGAAGAGACAAATGCTGAAAAAGGTATAGGAGGAGAAAAAACATAAATGCCGGGCAGATTTTTAAAAGAGCAAGAAATGATCACCTAAGTAACAGAAGAGAGGCAGAGGGAGACTATGAAAGGGATATCACCAGGAAGGCAAAAAAAAAAAAATAATAATTCCAGAGCTTTATTAGAGAATAACTAATGATCAAAGAACAGGTTTTAAAGCTAAAGAGAGCGGATGGAAGCATCACTGAGACTGATGAAGAGATCTGCGAAGAAATGAACAAGGAGTTTCAGTCAGTGCTTACAGCAGAAAATACCCGATCCTCTCAGATTGCAGAGATAGTAACTGATGGGGCGGTATTAGAGAACATCATCTTTGCAGCCACAGAGGTATGCAAAGTGCTGATGGAGTTAGATGCCCATAAAGCTACAGTTCCTGATGATGTATTCCCTTGTGTACTTAAGAAATGCACAAAATCAATATTGGCGGAACAATGTATCATATTTGAAAGGTCGCTGGAATCTTGGGAGATTCCAAGATGCTGGAAACAAGAAACATAGTACATATCTTCAAATAGGGAAGGAGAGATACAGCTCTAAACGATAGACCTGTATCCTTGACAACATAGTTTGCAAAGTTATGGAGAAACTACACAGAAAAAAAAAAACATCTTTTTCACTTGGAATCCTTCAACTTTTGTCAGTGAGATAACATGGCTTCAGAAAAGGTAGATCAACAGTAACAAACTTATGATAATTTTATGATGAGGTAAGCCGAATCTTACAGGAGAGGGAGGGCTGGGCAGATTGCATATTCCTAGACTTTCAGATACTGTCCACACGGGAGACTTATTAAGAAGGTGGAAGCAATGTCAAGAATAGATGGATAAAAGATACTTAGAAGGGAACAGAGGGTTAGAGTAAGTCACTCAGTGTCTGAATGGATAGGGATTAAGAGTGGAGTTCCACAGGGTTCAGTTTTAGGGCCACTTTTGTTCCTTGTATATGTAAATGACCAACCAAAGTCTCTAAATTCATTCATGAATATGTTTGCAGATGATGCAAAGATTATGAAGAAAGTAAGAGACGAGATCAATGGTAAAGAACTTCAGGAAGACCTAAATAGTCTGCATGAGTGGTCAGAAAAGTGGCTATTAAATTGAATACTTCTAAATGTAAGGTAATGAGAATGGGTACAAGTACAAGAAGGCTCAAGCCTGAATACTCAATAGTAGGAGCAGAACCTCAAGAAATAGTGAATGAGAGAAATCTAGAAGTAAACATATTGACAGTTTTGTCTATAGATATGCATATAAAAAAGCAGCATATGCTTTCTTGGCATATGAGGTCATAGTTTGAAGCTTCATAAGAAAACTTCTTTGCAGGATGTAAGGAAGTACTTCTTTTAGTGTAAGAGTAGTTGATGATCAGAATTCGCTAAGCACCAAACTGGAACCAACCAGGCGACGGGGAGTTAAGATCTCTGGGCTCTTTCCCATAAGCCCAATTAGGCAATTTTATATATATATATATATATATATATATATATATATATATATATATATATATATATATATATATATATATATATATATATATATATATATATATATGTATGTATGTATGCATGTATGTCTGTATGTCTGTATGTATGTACGTAGTACGTACGTACGCACATACATACATACATACATATATATATATATATATATATATATATATATATATATATATATATATATATATATATATATATATATATATATATATATATATATATATATATATATATATATATATATAATATTTCACTTTTTTCACAAAAGTATTCTTTATTCATCTTCCTTGGGTATCCATATATTGTTTAAAACGGGATTTCCAGCATAGTTACGTTTTTCTACAGTCTTATGTTTAGAGTAGAGGAGGAGCCAACTTGTGTATATGAAGAGGTTCCTAAATTTGTAGGCGTCAAGGATGCTTTTCTTAATGTTGTGGTCTTATCTAATATTTTTTTCTTTGTAATGAGGTTTAGTGTTTACTCATCACAAAATGGTCAGGATATGAATGACAATAAATGCAAATGCAATTGCAAATATGAGAACGAATAATAGATGCATAACATATACAGAAAGAATATAATTCAAAAATTAGCCATGAAAATGGAATGCCCGATGGAGATATATTAAGAAAATTTGTTTTCAAATAACAATAGAAAATATATTCTATTAACATTATGAAAGCATGAAGTAAATTAAAAAAAAGAATATTATTTTGTTAAGAATATATTAAAAAAGAAAAGAAATAAAGAAGAAAAAAAGACTTAAAATAAGAAAATAAAAGGAAATAGTTTATAATAACGAGGCTCAATAAATATCAAACCTAATAAAAAAATATCAAATAATAAAGTGAAGACAACACAGTCAGACTCTGCATATTCATATTGTAGAACATGGCAGCTTTTCAGGGGCCGAAGGGAAGAGATAGTCATCCATTTTTAGAGGCTATAGAGATCTCACAAAAAGGATAGAAATATAAAATGCTAAAAAAAAATTATGATGAAAAGAAAATTAATAAGTCAAAAGTAATACACACACACACACACACACACACACACACACACACACACACACACACACACACACACACACACACGCTAATGAAATTCAATACTTCAAAATGTAAGGTAATGAGAATGGGTACAATTGCAAGAAGGCCCAAGCTTGACTACTCGGTGGCTGGAGTACAACTTCAAGAGACAGAAAATGAGAGAGATCTAGGAGTAAACATACTGGCAGATTTGTCTCCAGAAATACATATAAATGGCATAGTAAGGGCAGCATATGCATTCTTATCAAATGTAAGGGTAGCCTTCAGGCACATGGACAAGGAAATGTTCAGAAATATTTATGTAACCTATGTGAGGCCAAAACTCGAATATGCAGCCCCCTTTTGGAATCCGCACTTGAAAAAGCACATAGCTAAGCTTGAAAATGTTCAAAGACATGCCACGAAACTGGTGCCAGAAATACGCAATCTCAGTTATGATGAGAGGCTGAGGGAATTAGACTTACCATCACTCGAAGCTAGAAGAGTGAGGGGGGATATGGTGACAGTCTTTAAATTCCTTCATGGTTATGAATGAGTGGATAGGGATCGATATTTTGATATGGCTGGCTCTGGAACTAGAGGTCATAGTTTGAAGCTTCGTAAGAAAACTTCTTTGCAGGATGTAAGCAAATGCTTTTTCAGTGTAAGAGTAGTTGATAATTGGAATTCGCTAAGCGAGGAGGTAGTTAATGCTATCTCAATCCATAGTTTTAAGGACAGGTATGATAAGCATCGCTAAGTATAAAATGGAACCGATGAGGAGACGGGAAGATACGAGCTTTGGGCTCTTTCCCGTAAACACAATTAGGTAATCACAATTAGGTAATCACACACACATACACACACACACACACACACACACACACACACACACACACACACACACACACACACACACACATATATATATATATATATATATATATATATATATATATATATATATATATATATATATATATATATATATATACATGCATATATACATGCATACATACATACATATACATACATACATACATACATACATACATACATACATACATACCTTCAAGAATGCAAAGAAGTGTTCATTAGACGATACAGAACACAGGAAGAGATGGGAAAGATCAAAAACTTGTTGCAAGAGGCAAGAAGGTTAAATGATGAAAGAAATGAGGAAGAGAAAAAAAATTTTCGTTACGGAATACTTCCAGACAAAGGGGAGATAAAGAAGATAATGACAGAAGATCAGGGGATTGGGCCTCATTAAGATTGTTATACACAAATGCTGATGGATTAGCTGGTAAGGCAGTAGAATTAAAAGATAGGATTCACAACAGTAAGGCAGATATAGTAGCAATTACAGAGACTAAGTTGAGTGAGGACATAAACAGTGTCACAGTTTTTCCTAAGGGCTTCAGAATACTAAGGGTCGAAAGATCTGAGAGGACTGGTGGAGGGATAGCACTGCTCATAAGTGAGAGGATTCAAGCTGAAGAGATAAACTTGGCTATAGAAAGTGAGTTCAGGGAATTTCTTGTTGCTCGCATAAATACTGGGTCAGAGAGCATTATAATAACTGTTGTATACAACCCACCAAGGAACCAAAATAGGCTTGAAATTTATGAGGAAAGTCATATAGGTACGATTGAAGTCATAAACTCAGTTGTTAACATGGCGCGGGAGAAAAAATGTAGGATTTTGATTATGGGAGACTTTAATCATAAAGAGATAGATTGGATAAATCTTGACCCACACAGTGGTGAGGACTCCTTTGGGGCAAGATTCCTAGATTGCGTACAAGGGAATTTCCTACACCAACATGTAATGGAACCAACAAGAGCCAGGGGTGGGGATGAGCCATCACTACTTGATCTGGTGTTCACAGATAATGTGTTGGATATTGAAAATATTGAGTATGAACCACCAATTGGAAAGAGTGACCACTGTGTGTTGTTGATGGAGTATATCATTGAAGACATTCTTCCTGAGAGTAGAGGCACTGAGGACATGAGGAGGAACTATCAGAAAGGAGATTACATCAAAATGAATGAGCTTTTTGCAGTTATTGACTGGAGAACCTTATTTTACAACAAATCTGTACAAGAAATGTATGACATCTTTTGTGAGAAATATGGGAAGATAGTAGATTGCTGCATACCTGTCACCAAAGTAGGTGTAATTCATGCCAGAGAGAAATGGTTCGATAATGGGTGTAAAAGAGCTAAGGAGTGGAGAGACAAATGCTGGAAAAGGTATAGGAGGAGAAAAAACATAAATGCCTGGCAAACCTACAAAAGAGAAAGAAATGACTACCTAAGTAAAAGGAGAGAGGCAGAGAAAGATTATGAGAGGGACATCACCAGGAAGGCTAAAGAAAATCCCAAGCTTTTCCACAGCTTTATCAGAGGAAAACTGAAGGTAAAAGAACAGGTTTTAAGGCTAAAGAGAGCGGATGGAAGCATCACTGAGACGGACGAAGAGATCTGCAAAGAATTGAACAAGGAGTTTCAGTCAGTATTTACAGTAGAAAATACCCCACCCCCTCAGATTGCAGTGATAGAAGCTCAAGGGCCGGTATTAGAGAACATCAACCTTACAGCCACAGAGGTATGCAAGGCGCTGATGGACTTAGATGTTCATAAAGCTACAGGTCCTGATGACATATCCCCTCATGTGCTTAAAAAATGCGCAAGCACAATATCAGTGGCACTAAGTATCATATTTAAGGAGTCATTGGAGTCGGGGGAGATTCCAAGATGCTGGAAACAAGCAAATGTGATACCTATCTTCAAAAAGGGAAGGAGGGATACGGCTCTGAACTATAGACCAGTTTCCTTGACCAGCATAGTTTGCAAACTTATGGAGAAACTACTAAGGAAACATATCTCTCTTCACTTGGAATCCTTCAACTTTTTGTCAGTGAGGCAACATGGCTTCAGAGAAGGAAGATCAACAGTAACAAACTTATTAGAATTTTATGATGAGGTAAGCCAAATCTTACAGGAAAGAGAGGGTTGGGCAGATTGCATATTCCTAGACTTCCAGAAAGCGTTTGACACTGTTCCACATGGGAGACTTATTAGGAAGCTGCAATCAATGGCTAGAATAGGTGGAAATGTCTTGGAATGGATAAAAACTTACTTAGAAGGAAGGGAACAGAGGGTTAGAGTAAGACACTCAGTGTCTGAATGGAGAAGAGTTAGTAGTGGAGTTCCACAGGGTTCAGTTTTAGGGCCACTTTTGTTCCTTGTATATGTAAATGACCTACCAGAGTCTGTAAATTCATTCATGAATATGTTTGCAGATGATGCAAAGATTGTGAAGAAAGAAAAAAACGAGAACAATGGTAGAGAACTTCAGGAGGATCTAAATAATCTGCATGAGTGGTCAGAAAAGTGGCTAATGAAATTCAATACCTCAAAATGTAAGGTAATGAGAATGGGTACAAGTGCAAGAAGGCCCAAGCTTGACTACTCGGTGGCTGGAGTACAGCTTCAGGAGACAGAAAATGAGAGAGATCTAGGAGTAAACATATTGGCAGATTTGTCTCCAGAAATACATATAAATGGCGTAGTAAGGGCAGCATATGCATTCTTATCAAATGTAAGGGTAGCCTTCAGGCACATGGACAAGGAAATGTTCAGAAATATTTATGTAACCTATGTGAGGCCAAAACTCGAATATGCAGCCCCCTTTTGGAATCCGCACTTGAAAAAGCACATAGCTAAGCTTGAAAAAGTTCAAAGACATGCCACGAAACTGGTGCCAGAAATACGCAATCTCGGTTATGATGAGAGGCTGAGGGAATTAGACTTGCCATCACTCGAAGCTAGAAGAGTAAGGGGGGATATGGTGACAGTCTTTAAATTCCTTCATGGTTATGATAGAGTGGATAGGGATCGATATTTCGATATGGCTGGCTCTAGAACTAGAGGTCATAGTTTGAAGCTTCGGAAGAAAACTTGTTTGCAGGATGTAAGGAAATACTTTTTCAGTGTAAGAGTAGTTGATAATTGGAATTCGCTAAGCGAGGAGGTAGTTAATGCTACCTCAATCCATAGTTTTAAAGACAGGTATGATAAGTACCACTAAGTCTAAAAATGGAACCGATCAGGAGACGGGAAGATACGAGCTTTGGGCTCTTTCCCGTAAACACAATTAGGTAATCACAATTAGGTAATCACAAACATACATACATACATTCA
>JAXCGZ010008040.1:17500-27500 GCA_037179515.1 Halocaridina rubra
GGGTATTATAACACTATCGAAGCTCATTGTCTACCAAGATGCTGTTCCACTATCAGCAATGCATTTAATGGAGTACTCACTTATCCACTTGAGCTTGGAAGAGCTACCACAAGGGGGAACTCCACTCCTTGTTTCTCATGCCGTAAGATGTTTTGACAAAGAAGAGCTATACGCAATCAGAAATTCGCAACCTGGTAAATTTGTGAGGTTCACTATTGAACAGTAATTCCTATATATGAGTATGAAGAACGAGATACTAAATCAATGAGTTGAGAGAGAGAGATGGTGGTGGTGGTGGAGGGTAAATTTAAAGAGGTAAACCCAATGCAGATTATAAATGGAATTTCCCGCCCACTCACACACCAAATGCACATAAATTTTCTCGGAATAAGATTCCTGATTATGGAATTCATAAAATAACCTAGAACACGATTCCGGAGAATGGAATTCATAATATTAATTGGAAAGGGATTAATGTCCACGGAAGTCACAAAATTATCTCGAAAGGTTTACTGTTTATGGCATTCACATAATTGCCTTTAACATATACACAAAACTGTTGTAAAGGTATTCATATTTATGGACATCACATATTACCTCTATGAGGATGCCAGTAGATGAAACCCATAAATTTACTTTTGGAGGGGATATTCCCCTTTCTGATATTCAAAATAATATCTACCATAGGGTTTATGTTTATAATACACTTAGGGTAACGATTAAATCTGCCAAAACAAGTCCTTCGTAAGAAGGCAACCGTCCTAGCCCTTAGTAGAAAAGGATGTTTGTGACGTAAAACCGAATCAAGCCGAATCATCAATCACAAAGTTACATGGAATATCATTTCTGCTCACGGGATCCATAACATTACCTGAAACACAGTGCTTGGGAATGAAAATGGCAAATTTTATTGGAATTATCATTATTACCTGGCATGGTGTATCTGTTTATGAATTCACAAAAATACCCAGAAAAGGAATATTATTTAAGAAACTCATATTATTCTTGGAATGGAATGTCTGCTAAAATAATTCATAAAAATGACATTGAACAGGAGTCCCGAGAAGGAAATTCACAATATAGCTTAGAGCAATATTACTGCACAATGAAATCGCAAACTTATTTGGAAAAGGATTCTCATTTTTGGAATTCCTTAACATGACCTCGAATGGAATTCTTTTTAATGTGTTGTACGCTTTACGCATAAGACAAAGAAGGAAATAGACCTATTATAACACCAGCATAATGTATCCAGGGCTTTAAGCTATCCTTGTGGAAGAATGCATGAAATTAAAAGAAGTAGTCTAAGGCCCGATTTCTTACACAGTGTAAACCTAAGATACCATATTGTTAGTTAGGCAGACACACAAATGGACTCATAAACGCATCTGACGCGGTTCCGTGTATGGCTAGGATCCCCCCAGGGTGGGATCCTAGCTATACGCAGCACCGCGTCAGATGCGTTTATGAAGTCCATTTGTGTCTAGCTAACTAACAATATGGTATCCAAGGTTTACACTGTTTAAGAAATCGGGCCCTAGTGTAATATCAGAAATCATTGTGCCGAGAAGGATACGGGAGCAGATAAGAATTGTAATGGCAGTTTATGAACTATGAGTTCAGCTCCCATTTGGAGTGGTGACCTATTAAAATGTCAGCTTAACGGGCTATAACCTTAAGCTGACTTTCTGAAAATATGCGAAATCATATAAAAACAAAATCCATTACATCTTCAATTTAATAAACTCTAAGCTCTAAGAAGACGGTTGGGAGGGATGAAGGATCTTCATATGCAATAAGCTTTAGAGTGACTGTCTACTCTACGTACTTCAACGCCAGCTAAGAGAGATACAAGAGCGGGAAAGAATTAGTCCTCTTGTGATGTCCGTTCAATGTGTCATGAGCTTTAAGCCTAGGGCTGGAAATCATACAATAGAACAGACTATAATAGTACCTACTGCCATGCTGGCTTAAACAATGCAAGAGCACAGAAGAACTGGACCTATTATAACGTCAGCTTGATGCGTTCTAAGCTTTAAGCTGACTGTTAGTAGGGATACAATAGTGGCCGTTAAGATAGGTCACTCCAATGATTTTATTGGGGAATCAATGAAAACCTCTATCCAACAACGTCACACACTAAAATAATACTCTGAAAACTTGTTTGTGCTTTTTTGAAGGTATTGATTCCCTTATTGAATGCAAGTCTCTTTTTTTTTTTACTAGTCCTAATAATAACATTCTCGAATATTTAGTATTTAAATTTTTTTCATGAGCATATCTAACATATTATTCAAACGCGGGATTTTGAATATCTAACTCTCACATGAGTGAATGGATATTTTATTTCTAAGAAATTTATATATTACACACAAATATTATAAAGGTGTTTAATTTTAAATACTGGATACTAAAAGACTTCAAATTCGCATATGAGATTTTAAAATTTTTATGGGATATTTAATACCATTTTTTTTTTAAAGAAACACTTCATATCTAAGAATAAGTGGAGTATCCAACCTACAGCTCAGATAAGGTGGTAGAGACTTGGCATTAGGCTATACGTTCTGGTAGCCAAGGTCTGGTAGTCTTGAATGTATGGATAATATCCTCGCATTTTATTCCTCTATCTCGACACAAAACTTTTAAATTATACAGAATTAGATCTCTCTCTCTCTCTCTCTCTCTCTCTCTCTCTCTCTCTCCTCTCTCTCTCTCTCTCTCTCTCTCTCTCTCTCTCTCTCTCTCTCTCTCTCTCTCTCTCTCTCTCTCTCTCGTAAAGATCTTCCTTATACACAGTCTCTCCCAGACTACAAAGATGTTTCTCTCTAACAGCCCAATTTTCGAAAATATGATAATCCGCTCTGTATGCATAGGCACAATATTACAAGTAAGAACAGATCGCAGGCCATTGCTTATATAACTATATATCTTCCACTATATTGCATGTGTGTGTGTGTTCGCATCCGTCGTTAACAGTCACAGAAAAAGGTTAAAGAGGAAAGATAAGAAAAATAAAATTTTATTGAATATAATTCTTTTTCCATTTGTAAAGTGAATGGACTTTTTCAATACCTGAATGCATTTTATTTTTTACATTATGACTTTTGGGAGAAACTTTTTTGTCCTCATCGATATCCACTCCATGAAAATTCATCCAGTCTATGATATACTCGCTGAGCTTTCAGGTCTAAGAGGTTACTTAAAGCTTAATAGAAACCACTACCTTCTCCTCTAACGAGAGATAATTTTTGTATATGAGTGTGACACCGGGACAGGCAAGGAAACTGCTCTCATCAATAAAGACCCGGGCACGAAGAACACATTAAAACGAAGGAAGAGAAAAAGGCCAAAGACAAGGCAGAAATGAGGTACTGATACACAAATGAAAATGACAGGCTGAAAGAATAGTCAAAGTACTGAGGACCGATAGATATGGCAAGATTGGGCCCTGAGATAACAATAGATCCACTTTTTGAAGGAATATTGGTTATAAGAATTAGGAAAGACAGAAGGAGGAAGAGAGTTCCAAAGTCTGGAAGTAGATGGGTAGAAGCAGTCGCTTTACCAGCCAAACCGCTAGCTACGAATCTCCACACAGTACCTGTGAGACGAGGCCGCTTGGCGAGTGTTACGCGGCCCCGGCAGTGGGGAGGGGATGCAATTCACCAACTCATCATTGCAGCGATGAAGTAGTAGCGATAGAAAAGAGAAAGGAGTCATACCTTATGGAGAAGAGAAAGAGAATCCAGATTAGAAGTAAGAGCAGGGTCATTAATGAGTCTGACTACCTTAGATTCAACCCTATCAAGGAGATAAGTATTAGAAGAAGCACCCCAGATGTGCGAGCAGTATTCTAAGCAGGACCTCCTTGGTTGAAGACAAGTGCTTCATTTACAGAAGTACTAATGGGATGTTATGTGCTCATATGCAAACAGAGATGAACTTTTTCAATCATCAATGAGCTTTATTTCCAAATACATAATGACTGAATTATAAGGTAATGTTATTCATTCTATGCCTATTCTCTTGGCTGAGTTCATGTTAAAACTGGCTTTCCTAACTTGCATTCCACAGTCTTTATACAAGCAGAGCTGTCAAAGGATAGGAGACGACAGACTCCTTTACAGTTCCCTCCACATTCTCGACATGATTAAGTTTTCATCAGTAGCTTCCATAATCAGTATGTAGTCACTATACTTGTTAAGATGGCAGACTCACTCCAATCTATTCAACAACCTCGGCATGATTTAGATAGCAAATAATTTTTCGCCCTCGATTCGGTATGGGGTCGAATTCTAGTCCTTTGTGTGACAAACAATTATTGTTAGAATTAGACTGAACAATATTTAGGTATCTATCTATCTATTTACCTACTTACCTACCTATCTATCTATCTACATATATATATATATATATATATATATATATATATATATATATATATATATATATATATATATATATATATATATATATATATATATAAACCTCACTGCATCTTTCGTGTAGAGAGAGAGAGAGAGAGAGAGAGAGAGAGAGAGAGAGAGAGAGAGAGAGAGAGAGAGAGAGAGAGAGAGAGAGCTACCAGCAGAAAAACGCATATGCTGAGCTGGCAATCAGCTTCATATTAATATTCCTTTTCCCTGAGTCTTGGAGAACCTTCTTTCCAAGTGGAGAGTGGAAATGCGTCATTTTCTATTCCTTTTAATGTTACGCAATGTTCAGGTATGCCATGAATTTACCAGTCAGGAGTATTTACTTTCATTCTTGAGAAACAAATTATATATATCTTTTATCTATATCTGCAACAGTATCTATGAATATCGTAGTATTTGTTATTAATATTTGCTATTCAGGGAGTAGAATACTTCCTCTGCGTTACCATGCGTGTCGTAAAAGTCGATTAAATGGGGTGGAGCAGTAGGACTGAGAATTCCCTCCTCCGTATCGCATTGCTACAAATAGCCAAAAGACGTAGGGGTATGTTAGCAGAAGAGATCCAGCCAGAAGCCTGGTAATTGGGTCTCTGAATCTGCGTGGATGTGGTGTAAGTGAAAGTAAGAGGGAGATGATAGGGAGTATGTTTGAAGAGAGAAAGATGGAAGTGCTTGCACTGAGTGAAACTAAGATGAAAGGGAATGGTGAGGTGACATTTGGGAGTATGGTAGGTAGGGTGTTTGGAATTGAGAGTGGGCGAGGAAGAGAGGGAGTGGCTTCGCTGGTATGTGAAGAGATGAGTAGATGTGTGATGAAATGGAAGGAAGTTTCATATTGAATAATAGTGGCTAAAATTACTATGGGATGCAAGTTTTGGGCGTTTGTGAGTGCATATGGCCTTGGCAATGAAAGAAGTGAGGAAGAGAGATAAGAATTCTGAATGAAATTGAACGAGTATATGGATGAACTAGGAATGAATGTGAATGTGGTGTTGATGGCAGATTTGAATGCTAGAGTAGGGAATGAGCAAGTAGAGGGTGTGATTGGGAAGTATGGTGTACCTGGTAGGATTGAGAGTGAAGAGAAAATGATAGAAATGTGTATTGAGAGAGAGATGTTGATTACCAATACTGTATCAAAAAAGAAAATATGCACAAGCATTCATGGGTGAGAATAGATAATGGTGACATAGTTGACAGAACACTAATGAATTATGTTGTGGTGGAAAGGAGGGTGTTTGGAAGAATATTGGATGTGAATGTACTTAGAGCTGCTAGTAATGGAATATCTGATCGTTATTTAGGGGAGAGTTGAGTGAGAGTGGGATAAAAGTGGAGAATGAGGAGAAACGAGAAAGGAATAGAGATGCTAAAAGTGAGTGAACAGAGTAAGATAAGAGAATTAGTGTGAGTAAAATGCTAGTTTGAGGAATGTGCAGAATGTAGTGAAAGAGAAAGAGGAGAGGGAGTGGAAGAAGAGTGGAGTTGTTTCAAGGAGGAAATTATGAAGTGTGCAGTGGAAGTGTGCAAAAGGGGACAAACATGTGGGAGTAAAAGGTAAGGTAGTGAATGGTGGAATGACCAGGTGAGTGCAGTAGTGGCTGAAAAGAAACGAGCACTTGAGGTATGGTTGTGGGTAGGTAATGCAAAGGCATATGAAAGGCATAGTGCAAAGAGGAGGTTAGCGAGCACGTGGTGAGAGAGGCAAAGAGAGAAGCAGATGTAATGTGGGGTAGATGTTTGTCTGATAATTTTGAAAGGAATAAAAAGATGTTTTTGATGGAAGTGAAAAGAGTGAGGAAATGTAAGCCTGGTAGGGAGGAGAGGGTGAAAAGAAAAGATGAACAATTGCTAGTAAACAAAATAAAGGTGAGAAAGAGATAGGCTGTGTAATTTAAGGAACTGCTAAATGAGAAATATGATAGAGAGGCAGAGATTGTGGCTTTGGGAAACAAATGGAGAATGCAAATGTTAAGTGATGAAAATGATAGAGAAATAACAAAAGAAAAGGTACCTTTAGCACTGAGAGCAATGAATGCAGGTAAAGCACGTGGGATAGATTAGTGTCTTGTTGAATGATTGTAAAAAGGTGAGGAAACATTAGTAGAATGGATGGTTAGTTTATTGAATGCATGTTTCAGGAAAAGGAGAGTCCCAATTGAATGGAATGCATGCATAGTTCCACTTAATAAAGGGAAAGGAGATAAGTATGAGTGTGGCAGTTTTAGAAGAATTAGTTTTCTGAGAATAGTTAGTAATTTATATGGGAGAGTGTTAATCGAGAGAATTAGGAAAGGTACTGAGAGATTGATTGGGGAAATATAGTGTGGGTTCAGGAAAGGAAAAGGCTATGTAGATCAGGGGATTATGGTAAGACAGGTGTGTGAAAAGTTCTTGGAGAAAGGTAGGGACACTTTTGGGGATTTTATGAACTTAGATAAACAATATGACACAGTTGATAGAGAGGCGTTATGGAGCGTGTTGCAACTGTATGGAATAAGTGGAAATTTGTTGAATGCGGTGAAGAGTTTTTACATGAATAGTGGAGCAAGAGAGAGAGCTATGAATGGTATGAATGTTTGGTTTAAGGTGAATGTAGGGTTACATCAAGGTTGTATAAAGTCACCATACTTGTTTAATGTGTATGTGGATGAGGTGGTAAGGAAGTACGTGATAGAGCATTAGACAGACCCTTGGAACTAGTGAGTGAGTGTGGAAAGTTGTAGAAATTGAATCAGTTGCTATTTGCGGATGGTATTGTACTTGTGGCTGATAATGATAGTGAATCAAATCATTTGGTAACTAAGCTTTTAGGGTGTGTGAAAAAAGAAGTTGCAGGTGAATATTGGTAAAAGTAAAGTCAGGAGATGCACGAGGAGTGTTAATGTTGACTGACTGAATGTAGCAGTAAAGAGGGAGTTGCTTGAGCAAGTTGCAATTTTTTGGTATCTATGGTTGCATATATCAAGGAGTGGATGAGTGAATGGCGAGGTAAGTCACAGAGTGAAGGAAGTAGGTAAATGTCTACGTGGGCTGAAAAGTGTAATGAGAAATATGTTTTTGGGAAATAATGCAAAGAGAGGGCTATATGAAGTTATGATTGTGTCGACAGCATAGTATGGAGCATAGACTTGGAATGAGAGAGAGGATGAAAGGAACAAGCTGAATGTAATGAAAATGAGGTGTGTTAGAAATATGATTGGTGTATCTAGAATAGATACAATAAGAAATGAGGATGTTAGGCAGGGAACATGTATTGAAAGGGAGCTATCAGATAGGTTGGATCATAGTAAACTGAGTTGGTGGACACATGGAAAAGATTAGTGATGAACGAAAATTGAAGAGTCTGCAGAAGTGACTGGAGTTAGGCCCATAAGAAGACCTAGAATGAGCTGGATGGATGGCGTGAAAAGGGCATTAAATGCAAGTGGAATGTCAGTAGAATCGGGAAGAGAGCGTGCAAGATATAAGAATGAATGGAGGATGATTGTGTATGGGTGACATGGGCCAAAGGGATTTTTCGCGCTTGCTAGCTCAGCGAACTGTGATGGACATGTGTGAGAAGAGTTGCCATGTGATGATACGGTGGGGGTAAACCAGCTGCGGCTGTCACACCTCATTATCGACTATCCTTGCCTGCATACCAAGTGGCTGAAACAAGCAGGGTGGAAAGGAGGGCAATTGTGGCAACCCTTTATCCCCAAGGAGCTAAGAGGAGTGGTTGGGGCATGTGTGGATCGTGGTGAATGCGTGTTTCTTGACTCGGCCACCTCTTTACAAAGGGGCACTGAGGCTATTATACCAAACCTTTGACAGTATCTATAATAGTATTTGCCGATCAGCGGTGTTTACTTTTACTCTTGAAAAAAAGTCATTTAGCTGCAGCAATAGTTAAAGTTATATCTTCATATCATTAATAATCATCTTCACGCTTGAGAAAAACGGATACTCTGCCATATATGCAACAACATTAGCACTTGTATCTCCATGTTATTAATATTCACTTCTATCCTCGAGAAAAACGGATCTGACATCTGAAGCAGCATTTAGGTCTGCATCTCGGAGTCTCTGATATTCACTTTCACTCTTGAGAGGTACGAATATTATATGAGAAGAAGTATTTATGACTGTATATCCAAACCTCTTATATCGTTAATCCCGTATGATGAACGGGAATTATAATTGCCAGAGTATTTGTTTGAATATTCATTCCAACTTTTGAGAAGGACGCATACCTTAACTGCATCAACTATTAAGTTTGTATGTCAGTTTCTGATACTCACTTTTACCCCTTCTGAGGAACGGATTTTATATCTGCGCCGGTATTTAGCTTCGCCTTTCCAATTGTTCGATCTTTATTTCACTTTGAAAATGAACCAGATCCATTTGTACTGACTGATAAAACTATGTCGGTGCATCTTAATATCCGACACAAACTTTTATTTTGGAATAGAACGTATATCTACAGCGTTTTCATGTCTATATCTCCTAACATGTACCTTTGGATCTTTTTAGATATATTGAATCGGTGAGTGCGTCTATCACTAGAACAAATACTAACCCTTTCTATGATCGTCCATAAAGGTTTTAGACCTTCCCTTAATCTTATGCAACACATCAAAGCACCCAGTTCCCATATATCCCTCACATGTCTTCATATCTCTTACCCAAAAATTATTTGTCCGAAACTAATGCAACATTTAAACAAGAAAGCCATTAGAAAGAAGACACACTTGCATTCTGTCTTCTTTATATTTAAAAAAAATATATACATTTAGCTTATACCGTCCAACAACCTCTTCCTAGGACGGCCCACAGGTCTCTTACCCTGAGGTTGCCACATTAAATATTTCTTTGGTATTTTTCGTCATCCATTCTCATGGCATGGCCTTACCATCTTAATTTATTTCTTTCAATATCATCAAGAAGAGGTTCTATTCTTAGTTCTGCTCTTATACTGGCATTTCAAATTTTGTCTCTTCTTGTAACTCTCTTGATTACTCTGAGTACGCACATTTCCGCGACCTGCAACATTGAACGAGTCTTTGTGGTGAGGAACCACACTTTCAAACTATATAATAAGATGGGCTTCAAGATTGCTCTGTATATTATCATCTTACTTTCTCTGGGAACATGTCTGTCCTTTAGAGGAGAATACATCAAACCAACATTCCTATTGTATTTTGATATCCTGGTATTTATTTCCCTTTCATGCATGTTATTGTCATTTACATTTACACCAAGATATGTGTAACACTGTTTAATTAATCCTCTCTAGCCCCATAAATATGTCATGCTGCTCATTTCTTCTCGAGACAACTAGAAATTCTGCTTTATATATAGCAGGTTGATTTTTATATGATTTTGACTAGTTCCTTGGTGCCATTTATCAGCTAATTCTAGCACGTTTATAGTTGTATCTGTAATTATGGTAAACTCATCTGCATTCATTAGTGCTTCTTCATTTTGTGAGCCTATTCCAATGTCTCTGACACATGTATCCATGAATATAATAATCAACAAAGGCGATAATACGTCTCCTTGTCTCTCTCCCATCTCTA